>JAKTWD010000691.1:0-28710 GCA_030581935.1 Metschnikowia corniflorae
TTGCTTGCGACTGACAGATCTGAAACTGTGCCGATCGCAATCTTTGACTTCTTGCTGTGAAAGCTGATAACCTTCTTGGCTCGTATCTGGAACCACGTAAGATGATTCCAATACGGGCTCCCGCGAAAGCGTTGAACTGGTAAATTCACGTGTGCGTGGAACAATTGATTTCCACGCTTCAAGATAACATATTTCTGTTCTCGTAAAAGTCCACTTGAGATGTGTGAAGAATTTACCTGTGCTTTCCAAAAGGAAGTCTCAAAATTTATTTTGCACAAGTTCTTTGGTTTTGGCTAAAATCCTTGACTCGTGTGGTGCAGCGGTCAAGGTGTAACCCTATTGCGCCTAGGACCCCGGTTCGAAACCCGGGCGACACTAAAAAACTGGATGTGCGGTACACATCTGGAAAATCAAGTGTGTTAAGGTTTTCTATAGAATATATAGTTTTCGCCCACGGCTTAGGTAAGCGGCATCCTTCAATACATATCTGTTTTCTTAAAAAAAAAAAAAAAAAAATGTCAAATAAATAATGTCAAGCATGTACTCTTTGAGCGCTCTGTTTTGCGTATTTTTTTTTCATAGCTTTGAGTATCTGTGGTGAGCTCCCACAATTATTTACACGTAATTTTATGCATTTATCGAGGTTATTCATTTGGCGCGATATTCACTTAACGAGGTTTTACTGTACGTGTGCGTAGCGTAAACGTGTCTGCCTCACATTGTACCGTAGCACGCAAAACAAGCAGCCTCGATCCACCTGAAAACCTCATTTAATCGAGAGATGAAACAGAAACATTCTGAAATCATTTAAACACCAAGTAGCCAATTTGACACTCGTTGTGCCCAAACTACCTTCTATGACCGTAGCTCCCTCAACGCTTGTATGCCGGCGCTACCAACACGTCCAGAATGCAACCCGAAACAGTCAATAATCGACCCACACCTTTTCGCCCGCTCACGCCATAACCGTTTTTTCACACCCCAAATGGATCTCGGCAGAGCAATGGGAGTGCAGGCCTCCGGCAGCCTTTTGAAATTGCCTAACGAGGAAAGCACGCTCAGAAACCGGATCGCCGCAGCACGTGTTTCAGAGCCGCCCTCACCTGAAACATTCGACGACCTTGTGAAACAAACGTCTACGCTCTCGCTAAAAGAGCCGCAGGCGCCGTCAAGACTTGGTTTCTGGTGGCGCAATGTCATCTCGCCCATCGCCCTCACCGCCCTAGCGGCGTTTGTGCGTTTTTACGGGATTTCCAACAACCAGAGCGTCGTTTGGGACGAGGCGCATTTCGGGAAATTTGGGTCGTATTACATTCAGCGAGAATTCTACTTTGACGTCCATCCGCCGCTAGGGAAGTTGCTCGTTGGCCTCCTGGGGTACTTGGCCGGGTTTGACGGTGAATTCAAGTTCGAGAGTGGCAAGCCATTCCCGCCCGGCAGACACTTTATACACATGCGCATGTTCAACTGTGTTTTTGGGGTTTTGTGCACGCCTTTGGCGTACTTCACGGGCCTCGAGCTCGGGTTCTCGATGTGGACCACGTGGTTTGTGGCTCTAAGCGTGGCGTTGGAGATGTTGTCGCTTACGCTCCTGAAATTCATTCTTCTTGACTCGATGCTCTTGTTTTTCAGTGTGTCGACGTTCTTCTGTCTTTCCAAGATCCACACACTCGCGAGATCTGACTCTTTACTAGCCCCAAGGGGTATTGCCTGGCTTTCGCTCACCGGAGCGTCTATTGGATGCGTTTGTTCGGTGAAATGGGTCGGTCTATTCGTCACTGTACTAGTGGGCATCTACACCGTCTACGATCTCGTGGTGAAGTACTACCAAACCACTGTTTCCGCCCCAAAAGAACACAAAATGCCGATATTCACCTATCTTGCCCACTGGGCGCTGAGAATCGCGTGCTTGATCCTCATTCCTTTTGCCATATATGTCGCTGCCTTCAAGGCTCATTTCGTTGTATTGTCACGATCCGGGACGGGCGACGGATCTATTCTGACACTCCTCCAGGCATCCCTAGAGGGTAACAGTTTAACACACGGACCCCGATCGGTCGCTTATGGGTCGCAAATCACGCTAAGGTCCCAAGGTTTGTCTCCCAATTTGCTCCATTCGCATCCCCACCTCTACCCCGAAGGATCACGGCAACAACAGGTGACCACCTACGGGTTCAAAGACGAGAACAACGATTTTTTGGTCGAGTTTGGTATGCGCACGCTGCAGGCACAAAAACGGTATGCCACGCTTGCTTACGACGAGGAAAACCCAGACTTCGTTTTGGACTATAAGACTTTGCTTAAAGACGGGGATACTTTGAGATTGAGCCACAAAAGCACCGGTGCCTTTTTGCACTCGCACGCGATTGCCGCCGCGGTGCTGAAGGGTCACTTCGAGGCAACCTGTTACGGCAATATTGAGCTTGAAGACGACCAGGACGACTGGATAATCGAGGTGCAGTCCCAGGACCGCTCGCCGTCCGTGTACTTCCAAGACGAAAACGACGACGAGATACACCCCGTTTCGACCAATTTCAGACTCAAACACAAAGTCGTCGGGTGCTACTTGGCGACCACTGGTCACGCCTATCCTGCATGGGGGTTCCAGCAAGGAGAGGTCGTGTGTAAGCACTCGTTTTTGGCGCTGGACAAGTCGACGTGGTGGAATATCGAGGATCACGTGAACGACCAGTTCGAGACGCCAGAGACCCCGTATGTGGCACCCAAACCCAAGTTTTTCAAGGAGTTCGTGTTGCTCAACTATGGCATGATGGCTTCGAACAATGCACTTGTTCCAGACCCTGACCACTTCGATAACTTGGCTTCTAGCTGGTGGGAGTGGCCCATTTTGAGAACGGGTCTCCGGATGAGCAGCTGGGGGCCGGGCGGATACCGCTATTTCCTCATAGGACACCCTTTTGTCACGTTCTTCTCGACCTTTAGTGTTTTCGCAGCGTTTTGGTCGCTTTTCGGCATTGCCGTGGCGTGGCAGCGGCAGAAGATCAACTTGTCGGTCTTCTCGGACGAATGGAGCTTTGTGTTGTCCGCAGGATTGCTTCCGCTATTGGGCTGGCTCCTCCACTACTTGCCCTTTGTGCTCATGGCTAGGGTCACATATCTCCACCACTACGTGCCTGCGTTGTACTTTGCGATTTTCGTTTCTGGGTTTCTCGTGGAGTTTTTTGTGGCTCGGAGAACGCCGAGGGTGGCGAAGCTCCTCGTGTTTGCCGTGTTGTATGTGGGTGTTGTCGGGGGATTCTGGTACTACAGTCCGCTTGCCATGGGGATGGTGGGGGATCAGGGGAAGTACACTCATCTTAAGCTACTCCGCTCGTGGAACATATGATGTCTGAGAGAATAGATACTGCTTTTAGAAAGGCGGTTTGCCCTGGGCACCGATGGGCTTATTGGATGGCGTATGCATCAATATGACAGTTTCAATAAATTTGGGGAGGGTCTACCCAACTGGCTATAGGCTTCTCTGAACACGAAGGTAATTTCTTGCTTATGAGTTTTGCCTTCGTGTTCGACTCTTATATTGACTTTCTCATAGCTCCTGGGTGCATGCATGTCACTGGAGGATGTGGCTTCAAGATATTGTAAGTCGTGTCCAGATTGGGTTGTGTGCTCCTTCATTGGTGACGAATAAAAGACCTTGCAAATCGTCGTCTAGAAGACTCAAAAGTGAATTTGTGAGTTCTTTTCATATCTCGGTAATGCCGGTATATTACAGTTTTTAATATTTAGATGTCTTTTGGCTGATATTAAGACAGCGCCTTATCTGTAGAATGTCGACCAGCGTGTCTTTATCTGGGGTTCGAAATCCAAAGGGAGACTGCTTTTAGCATCCTGGTGGAATCAGCCAGGCATGACATTGCCCATGAAATTGAATTCGATGTTGGCACCATTGAATCATGAGTACGAAAATATGCGCAACGTCAATTGGTACGTGGAGACTGTTCGCCGAGTTTATTGCTCGAGAAGAAAGGATGCGGAATCCGGCATTGTGCTTCAACCACTTCTGAGACGCAAGTTGAAGAAGTTCTTGGAGCATACTCGGGTCAGAACGGACTGACACGACTTGCAGAAGCGGAGAGGGTAAGGAGGAGAGAGCACGGCTTGGGAAAGTCGGGCTCTTTTACTACTCAGTGCCTTTTCCAAAATGTATTATAGGTTTTTCTATAAAAGTATAGATTTTGTAGCTTCAGGTGGGAGCGCCCTATAATACGATTGATTCTTTAAAAAAACAAAAAACGAATCGATTGTCTTATAGGGGGCTGACATCTGAAGTTACAAAATCTGTACCCCGATAGAAAAACCTATACTACATCTTATTTTCCAAAAGATCTTTTTTTAAAGAATCAATCTTGAAGAAAGCGCTGAGTAGGCTCTGGTCACCTTTGGGTGACTTCCTCTAATGTGAAGAGTTCCTCTGAAAAATCATTCAAATTCTTCACAGTTTTCAAAAAGAGTCACAAAATGTATCTGTGATGTCAAATCAATCTTTTTCCCAAAAAATCATTTGAACGCTATATTTCGAATGTACATTCTTTCGTATCGAAAATGATCGGTAATTTGAAGCATTCTGCCGAGGTATAGCTGATATAGCAAGCCGGCAAAAAAAATTGTCACGAGAACACGCGCAAGTGGTTTAGTGGTAAAATCCAGCTTTGCCATAGCTGGGCCCCCGGTTCGATTCCGGGCTTGCGCACTTCTTTTTTTCTTCATTCAAGGTGGCAATTTAGGACATGCCTCTTTTTTATTTTTACTCTCAGTCATGAAAGTGATTTTTGAATGTGAAGTGCCTATAAGCCTTTCCCAGTTTGCCTCGTGTAGATTTAGGCGCCACTCACATTTACACGGGCTCCCCAGGACTGTGTTAGTCTCTTGGCTACTGCGGTCGTCGATTCCTTCAATCTTCAATCATTCATCCTCGTAGAAGCGAGTATAGTGAACCTATTGCGTTATTTCACTGCGTAATCACGGCAGGAAAAAGCGTTTCGGAAGTGGTAGGACTCAGCGAGTGACAAGAGGTGACATTCGAAATAAATCTCGAGAAGGCTCTTGAAATAGACGAGATGCATTAACAAAGCGACAGTGATTCCATGTTTTGAAGTGCCATACATGTGCTCAGTCATAGGTCGTCCCATACTCAAGGACTCGGCCCAAATTCTCAGATCGCCTGTTGCTTAGTCCCCATGAGTATCCAGATTTCTTGGAACCCTCTGATCCAACCCGGGACGTAATAGTGATTTTTCTTGTCTCCTTTGTGCCCGCAAAATCCTCTTTTCCGTGGATAGTTTCAAGAAACGCCAGAATGGAAGTAACCTCGTTCGTGGATTGTGATGAACGCGGCTCAGCATGGATGGAGGGCTCAATTCATCCAACTCGGCCGCCCTTTCTTCGGCCAGTGCGATTAATAAGCCTTTAGCCCAAAGAAGACGTGATGAATTCTTTCTAGAGGTGCATCATTTGCAGAGAGTCGTAGTGGTGATCCTGGAAGAACCAGTCGGCGACATGTGTGAGAAACCACTTGATGTCTCCCGCTAAAAACTAATTCTCAGTATTCAATGAAAGTGTTTTCGCGGCCTCAAGCGACTTGGCGGTTTCGGCCGGCACGGAACCCGTGTTTCTTCCGGTTTTAGGGGTGCCGGAGATAAATATCAGACGTTTTGAGGGAAGTTCGATGTTAGTTCTGGCCCAAACTGGCTCTGCGACTCGGTCACTTCTGGCCGAACAAGATCGAAGTCCTCAATATGGGGCATTTTCCGCTTCGGTCTAACTCCGGGTCCTCGTGGCTCGCCGATTCGGCCAATGGTTTCTCGTTGTTGAATGTGGTCCTGCTTATAGTGAACACCCAGCCCTCTGCTCAGCCCGTGGCCCATTTGAGCTGGCTGGGCCACCTGTGGTTGAATCCGAACAATCGGTGTGGATTTTGAACACCAAATTGGTGTGCATAGATCTGCCAGTAGTTCCACAATCCTAGCTCGGTGATCTCCTCATCCAGCGCCAATCTCTGTTGTTCAAAAGATGCATGGTCCAATTGATTTTATCGTAATCAGAGTAATACGTTTTTCTTTCGACTGGTCTACAATTGCTTTCGTTCCCCGGTAACTTTCATTCCGCGGATGATTTTGTGGTCCAAACGCTTGCATTAATGTCAGACTCCTTGGTCCGTGTCTCGAAACGGGCGAGAAGTGGCGGTTGGAGGTGTCTCTGGGCGAGGTTCCGTTTGCAGATAGGTTAAAAATGTCCAGTTGAAGCCGCACCCGTCTGATTGAGCGGGGAGTGGGTAAATTTATGCGCCGGAGGTGCGAGTTTGATGATTAGGGTGACGAGTTATCAATTCATCTTGCTGTAGATATATTGGATAATTCGGATTCGATCGACGAGTCTTATGATCCTCAAAAAAATAGGTTTCCAATAGCCAGTCTCAGGGCGAGGGACTTTTTGGCGACTCCGGCCATGTCTGCCCCGCTGAGTCGTTATTTTCGAAAGTTACTCACGCGATAACGAAGAACCTCAGTCTTTAACTCCCGATCACAACAAAAAATTCGACGATTCCCGGACATCGAGGCCTTATTTCTGACGAGGCGGCAACATTGTTTGACGAGGAGAGCGATTTTGTCATTGACAATACACCACATGAGGTATACAGGCGTGCAGCGCCAATGTATATCCCTGTGAGCAATGAGGAACATGGAATGGATGATCACCTTACTTAAATATATACATGCATTCAGAAATCTGCTTTATTAGAAGATCTTGCTGTGGGATTGAACGCTCAAGTGATGCCAATAAGGATAGTAGCAAATATGTATATGTATATATAATTTCTGCCTCTCCTTATTAATCGTTTCACGAAAAGAATAATAATTCCGATATCTACTACTAAAAATAGTAGTTACTATAATTGTTCTCAACACTGGCGGTAGCTACCGATGGCAAGTTAGGTTGCACGTAGGCGCCGCGACTGGTGATAGCGCGCTGTGTGCAGTGCCCCATGCTAAACTTGCGTGTGTCACCGGCATCTGCCTGCATCTGGCGGCACGTCCCGGTTGCGCCGTGCCCCTCTTCAGTTCTCCCGAAAAACCTAAAATACAGCATAACCCAAAAACATCCGCCCCATTGCTTTTGATCGCCAATCTGAGCTTATGTCCGAAACAATGTGCTTTGAGCTCTGAGCTCAAACTAAAAGTCTTAGAAAACGGTCGCGTGGCAAAAGGATCCGACGAGAATACATCTTGAAATTTCCCATCGCTTGACGTTTCTTGGCGCAATTGTGACACCAATCGTGCAGTGAATTTTTCTTGTGACCACAAATCGCCATAAACACCACAGAACATTGAAATTGAGACCGCCAATAAATGAGCCAGAATCACAAACCATTGTGAAATCAAACGCCTTAACTCACCAATTTCTTGCAATTGCGGGGATGTATTATGTAATACGCTACAAGAGCACCAATCAGAAATTCATTGAGACAATTCCGAGGTGGGTGCGTCGAATCGGAAGACCAAGGCCTTGGGCTCGCAACTGTGAAAAGCTTAAATACGAAAAGTGCCGAACCCCACAAACAGGACAACGCCCGTATATGTAATTCTGAGGAATCGAATTTTCGATGTTCTTCCTCACCTATAGTAATACGTTCCTGACTACGCTCCCGACTGACGAACTCATTGCTTTCGCTCGGAGGCCAGGTTCATCCGGGCCCAAAAATGTCGCGGTTGCCACGACGCGTGGGGTGCATAGAGGACCTGCACACAGTGTATTCAACGCGGCACCATTGCGGGGTCGACGTGCGCCAGAAATGCCCGCGACATAGTGGGGTGCATTTTCGCTGGTGATCGGACTTCAAGCATAGAAACAGCCAGTATAAATATGAGCTGATCCGCCCCGATCTAAACTGATCAAATATTTACATCCGCTACAGAAGATCACCATGTCGCGCTCGATGACTTCTTCCGTGCAGTCGGAGTATGTGCGCAACCACAACAAGAACGCGGTTTTGCCGCCATCCTTGCTGAGCAGATCCATCAAGAAGTATTTGGGTTCGAGATTCTCGTCGCTTTTTGTCAGTAAGGAGGAGCGGGCTCAGTACACATGGGGCGAGATGCTCAATCCTTTCGGGGAATTAAAACATATGTCGTGGCGTAACTGGAACTTTTTTCTCATGGGTTTTGCCGCCTGGACGTGGGACGCGGTGGATTTCTTTGCGGTCTCGTTGAACGCGAGTAGTATGGCGAAAACTTTCGGAAAGAGCGTGAAAGACGTCACGTGGGGAATTACTTTGGTGCTTATGTTGCGTTCCGTTGGCGCCTTCATTTTCGGTTACTGGGGTGACCGGTATGGGCGGAAATGGCCTTACGTCATCAACTTGAGTTTACTCGTGGTGTTGCAAATCGGCACCGGTTTTGTCAAAACATTCGAGCAGTTTTTAGGCGTGCGGGCACTTTTTGGAATAGCCATGGGCGGTGTGTACGGATTTTCCTTGGCCACTTCTTTGGACGACTCTCCGGTGGCTTGTAGGGGTGTTTTATCGGGTATATTCCAAGAGGGTTACGCTTTTGGGTACCTCTTGGCGGTAGTCTTCAACCGTGCAATCACGGACAATTCGCCGTATGGGTGGCGCGCGATTTTCTGGTTTGCCGCTGGTCCGCCTGTTTTGTTTATCATCTGGAGATTGTGTCTTCCCGAAACCGACACTTACCGCAGACAAAGAGCTGACGCCGAGGCGAAAAGGGCACTTTACGCACACTTGAAATGGTACCAGCTCAGTGACACCACCAAACAGGTTTTCCGCACATACTGGCTTACGATGATCTACTGTGTGTTGTTGATGGCCGGTTTCAATTTTATGTCCCACGGATCTCAGGACTTGTACCCCACATTGCTCTCGAAGCAGCTCGAATTTGGCGTTGATCGGTCCACCGTTACCAACTCGGTTGCCAATTTGGGTGCGATCTTTGGCGGAACGGTGTGCGGGCACGCTTCCACGTTTATTGGCCGTCGTCTCACTATCATATTTGCGGTTCTTTTGGGCGGGGCTATGATCTACCCGTGGGCGTATTTGAAGGGGTCTGCCATCAACGCTGGTGCCTTCTTCATGCAGGCTGGGGTTCAGGGAGCGTGGGGTGTGATCCCGATCTATTTGTCTGAGCTCTCGCCACCTGCTTACCGGTCGTTGGTAGTGGGTCTTTCGTACCAATTGGGTAATCTTGCATCGCTGGCGTCTTCGACAATCGAGTCTACTATTGGCGAACGGTTTCCTATAGTGACAGCCTCCGGAGAAAAGGCATACGACTACTCTAAGGTCATGAGTATTTTCATCGCGTGTGTTTTTGGGTACGTGTTGATTTTCACGTTTATTGGCCCTGAGAACAGAGGTGCCGACTTTGACGTGGACAGAGACACGATCTACGAGGAGGAGCTTGGAGACAATGACGATGATATGGGAGAGATCAGCTCGATCAAGCCAGAGGAGGAGCATGTGGAAAAGGTTTGATGGTGGCTGTGAGACTCGAGCTGGCTCGAGGATTACTTCTACCGCATTGCATACGAATGAGGCGATGAATTGTCGACGAATGATTGATTATTGGTGAATCGATCTGGGTCCTCGCATTGATGAAGTGAGACAGTGTGATTATTCTGGCGAGGTTACTATTTGATCTGCCACCGTCAATACTTCTTTACCAATGATTATTAAATTAAACTCTTCGATCTTTCACCGACTCATTTCGGATAGTCCAGCATTTTCACGAACCTTGAAGAACCACATCTGTGAGCAGAAAGAAGATGCCTCTTTCAGACACGAGATCGTGTATGATGCCAGGGTTTTTCCTACAATGATTTTGCTGACTCAGTCACGTTGGGAAAGAGGAGGTTTTGAAACAATCTCACATCTCATTACTTCATCGTGTGAAGAAAACGAATGAAAGGAAACAGCGTTGTCATTCGAGATGTTGAGCTAGAAAACTCGTGTCTTGATGGCGAGATCTGCAGTGAGTCTTCCAAACAATTTTAGATGCATGTGTTGATATTACGTTTCCATATGTGGCACAGAAAACGTCAGAAATGCTTATGTACCCAGCTGGAAGATGTCGTCAATGAATCAACAAAGCTTTGGGTTGTTCTACCCCAGACCTTGCCCAAAAGAATAGTCAAAATTGAGGAGTCTGCTCAGAAATAACGATGATCTGACTAAAGATTGAATCGTTTTTCCTTTTGCACTGCTTTTATTGATCTAGAGAAGGCTGGCTCTGATTACATGAAACTTCATGAATCTTACTAAAATGTTCTGAGGTCGCGGGTTTTTAAATAATGGGATAGTTGCAGCCAACCTCACTCGTTCTGATACTGGGAAAACTATTGGACACATGCGCGGGACTTCGGAGGTGCAAGTAGAGGTGCTTAAGTTTGATGATCATGTCAAACCAACTCTATCGGAAAAACCTGTGATGCAAACATTCCATCTGTCAAGGTCTAATCAGCCTGTAGAACAGCTGGGTGTTGCGGACGATGTGATTGAGGACGCTGATGTTGAAGCAAGTGGTGATAAGCTGCCTGTGGGTGGATCCATTTCCCAGGGTTCTCAACCGAGTAGACAATCCGCATTATCTTTCGCGTGGGATGCTAAGCTAGGTCATTCAGGTCGGGGCCTGTTTGAAAAGACGAAGAAGACTTTCGGTTTGGAGAATGTATTTCATGTGCCCATGTACAGCTGTGATACTTACAGTTTATGGTAAAGCAAAGGAAGTTCATCATGCCGATTTACGTGGCCCACTTCATCATCCTTTGGGACATATATCGTTGTGTTTTTGGCGATTTTGGACCGGCTCTCGCGGTATGGCCATGCTCTTCCTTTTTATCACAAAAGTGATGGTGGTGATCGACTCACAGAATAAATCGCTGAATTTGCGAGACGTTTCGGTTTGTCACTGCTCTCACGGGAAGTGAGATCTGACAATACTAGAGCGCAGACACGAGATGTTACAGGAGAGGGCACATTGCTTGATGTTGCACACATCGATTCCCTTGATCTCCTTGCCTAAAGCTGTTATGTTTGCAGCTACCTTGATCAATTGGATCCTACGAGAGCACTTGGAGGGAAGACTCCTATGGAAGTCTTGCATGGTGAAGCACGAAAAAAGGCCGAGCATTATCTTTGTATGTTTAGTTCATGTGGTGATTCCATTTGAATTAGGTATCTTTTCGTGGAAAAGCTCCTCAGTGAGGGGTGCGTACCGTGGGTCAAGTGTTCAACTTCCGGGTCATAAAATTGATTTGTTCGATCCACCATTGTGTTTGACTGTTCTCGAGTCAAGTTCTTCGATGTTTAACCTCCAGGATCCAATGTTGAACCTTTGAAGTTGAGGTACCATTATCGGTGTCCTCTGGGGTTGTTGCCTGCGATTCAATGGCGCAAGTCATTATCGAAGAAAAACGCAGCAAGGAGGCAGAATGTGAGGCGCTCAAGGGGTGCACTCGCTGATCTCGAGAGGTACATCCTTGATAAAAGAGTATTTGAATAGATGGCTGCGACGGGCCAATGTCCGATAAGTGATCTCGATGTTTGGGACTGAGTTCTCGAGAGTGGGTGCTAAGAAAGAAGTTCGAGCTGATCCTACTGAGTCAAGGATGGAAACGAAGATGGCACCTATGAAACACCTAACGATAAAACGAAACTTCTACCGGATAAAATGCAAGAACACCACGAGTCAGGTGTCCAAAGCCTCTAGTGGGGCGTTGTCACAAATTCTAACAGAGCCACTTATAAATTACGGCGATATTGCGAGTATTTGGCACAAGGATTACTGAACAGAAGTAATGCCGCCTGCAAGCACCAATTCTCAGACCATTTCATCGTGGTGCTGATTCTTGAGTGTGCAATTGAGTTCACATTTGTTGATGCTTCCATGCTTCAAAGATCGATATAAGAGAGGGGTTGACATTGTCTAATGAATGCGGGTGCGCTGTACAAGTAGGTGGCGTTTGGGAGGTCTTAACTAAGGAAGAGGGTCTAGATTTGGGTTGTCGCTTGTGAAGCGAACTACTGCTTTAGTGCTCACATCACCAGTATGTATGCCTTGTTTACTTGGCGAAGAAGGGATACAACAATATCTGCTTTATGCGCGGGTGTCAGATGCGAGCTTGTAGTCAGTATCAGATACTGATTTCAGAAATGGCTCTACTCGAGAATTCGTGTGATATTCACACGTACTAAGCCTGAACCAGCTTGACTGGGGCAAGTTGGACTGAATTCGCAAGACGCTCGAGTTTCCTATATCGGGAAGTATCTGTAACATACAAATATAAGCGCATCAGCGGGCGAAGCGTCAATGATGATGACCAAGCAGTTCATTTAATTCCATGAGATAATTGTGTTCGATTCTCAATTCTTCGGATTTGCGGGATTCCATGACTCGGTCACAGTTCTTCAAACTGCGCTTGGCGTAGCGTTGCGTAGGTGTAGCGTAGACTTGCACGTAGCTACGCTCCTACTCCGGCGCTACGCCCAGATACCAGCGTAGCGTCGAGCCAGTGTGGCGCGTTACGCCAAATGACGCCAGAATTACGATTTACGAAATTCGAGACCAGCGTAATTACCACCACTTTTCAAATTACGTTTTTGGGAGACATCGTAATCGTAAATCGTAATTTCTTCGTATTTTCTTGTAATGATTTCGTAAATTGTTCATAATCTTAACGCAACAAGTTCAAATTTAAAACATGGAAACACGCTACCGAAAATTGCCATAACATGAATATTACGGTTCCATAATCTTCATTGGTGTGAGACAGTGATTATCTAAATTACTCTCATTTGTGGGTAATCTCTCCACTTAACACTTTAAAAGGTGTTGACATTATAGATTTATGTATTTACTTACTTCGATACTGCGTTCGTAAAGATCTAAGCGAAACGTATTTTGTTTTTGTCAAATTGAGTGATGTGTGAAGTAAAGAGCAGTTTCGTGCCCAAATAGAGCTGCTCGAAACAGCGAATCTATCCGTTCATCAAGGATGCATGTACTCAACTGATTTCGACAGCTTCACCACCGTCGACTTCCATCTCATCATCATCATTGTCCTTGATCTCTCTCGCGACCTGGTCGCATAACTCCACGTCATCTTCAGTGTTCTCATCATCAGATTCCACACCCAGGTCAAAGTCATCTGGCCTTCTTTCCCTCACCTTGTCGCTGACCGCTGAAATCATTCTGGTTGTGGCTGGTATAAACTTGATTCTTTTCTTTGTGATCATATTGCCGCGTTTTGAAAGAAAGGATTCTGCCGGCGCTGACATAGCTGAAATAGCCAAAATGTCTTTTGCAAGCTAATAAAGTATAATGAATTGTCTTTTTCTGCTGCGAAAATAATCGACGATATCGAAGCTTTCAGGCTTTTCAGAAGGGGAGGCCACGAATTCGGTTTCTTCGTCCCCAGACCCTTCATGGTCACTAGGATAAGGGAAGTTTATCCTGCCTGGCCGGTTGTCACTTTATGAGCCGTGTTCGACAGTCACCTCATTTGACAATCTCAGTGCTCCATAGTTGGTTCGTAAAGTAAATCTTCCAAATTTTTCCTGATGCAACTTACCAAGACACGCGGGAACGATTCTCTGGTCTCAAAATATTTGAGTTTGTACTTTGGACCAAGAGCGGTGATGATAGATAGCCCTGTCACCAAAATCTGAAAGCAGGCGAATTCAGCTGTTTCGATCCATTGGAGTTAAATTTAGCCTGTGAACATGACTCATCCGAAGAGATGCCCGTCACCGTAATTGAGCACGCAGAATGTGAAAGTAGGCTTAAGAGAAGGCGGCGTGAATGAGGCGAGTTGTTCTCGTTTCTTTTTTTAAATCAACGAGCGTGGAGCATTCGACTATCACAAAATTGACGGCCGTGAACACGTGCATGTTAGGTGCTTCTGCTTAGGGCTTTAACCGAATATCTGAACAAGATGTGCAGCACTGGTTAATGAGCGACTCACTGGAGAAAGACCTTAAAATAGTGTGAAAATCGTAATAAACTCGTAAAGAAATAGTAAAAAAATAGTAAAAAAATAGTAAAAAAATCGTAAAAAAATCGTAAAAAGATCGTAAAAAAATCGTAAAAAAATCGTAAAAAATCGTAAAAAATCGTAAAAAAAACGTAAAAAAATTTAAGTAAAATTTACTGCGAAAAAATTACGATTAGCGAAAATGGAAGTCGTCGTAATCGTAAATTGCAATTGTAATTATGTAACGTAAAAGCGTAACTTTCATTACGATTTACGAAATATTACGCCAGCACGCAACACTGATCTCTACCTCACGACTGTTCTCGACTCTCTAAAAAAATTGCGGTTGTCATAGAGGTTGGGTTCTGGAGCGATGCAAAGCTAATTTTGGGAATCAAAGACCATACGAAAAAAGACTCATGTTGTTTCATATATTGACTACTCAATAACTCAAATTTAATAACTTAAGAGAGAAACAAGGACTCTTCTCTCAGAAGAAGAAAAACAAAAACAATGTTCCAAAAAGCGGCCACAAACTAATTCCACTCACACCAGCACCATCATTATATGTGGCGGTGACATATTCACTTTTGTTGTGCAGAACAGAATGGCCCATTTCCTCATGGATGTTTGCGTGCTCATTCAAGGTCAACCCGGCAAAATGCTTGAAAAGCTTTGAGCCGCTTGGACTCTTTAGAGCCGAGTTTGAGTTTTCGAGCGTTCCGATTTTTGAAATATCCTGACCCCGTGACTGGTTTGCTGTCTGTGCACTGCCTCCTTTTCTTGGTGTGTCGACTATTTCGGACTCAGAAGAGTCAGCCTCGGACTGCAGTGGATGAACTTCATCATGCATTGCACGAGACTGAGTTTTCTTATGATCAATGGCTTTGTCAAGATTTTTCGCATTTGTCTTACTGGAAACAGTAGGAGTGACATCCTCCATGGCTCTTTCATCATCTGACCCGGATTTGTAATGAGATGGTCCAAATGAGTGGAAAGGTGGCGTGCTAACATCGTCAGGTTTCATGGAATAATCAATGCTCTTTCCCGATTTCAAATTTGAAGTAATACGTTCATTTCTCCCCTTCGGTTCGCCTTGAAGTTCAGATCTCGCGCCTTCCGCTTCTGCGACTGGGCTTCCATCATCAAAGCATTCCATTCCTTTGATACAAACAGAACTTCTGGCATTTGCTTGGAGCAGAATATCAAGAGAAACATCTCCTGTTTCTTCCGCGACTTCCAGATTCTTTCTGTTAACATTTGCAATACTCTCAGTTTCCTCGGACATAATCCTAGAAGAATTGGTCCAGCTCAGAGTAGCCTCAAAAGTGTTCTCAGTTCTCAAACGAGTGGAGTTGTCAACCCTGGTGAGGTTCAGTACAACTTCTTGCTGCCGCAAACCTTCACCTTCATGATCCTCATACTTTACGACATTCTCAGGTTTCGGTACTGGGGCCGCCGCGGACGGATATAATCCGAAAAGATCAATATTCTCACCCAAAGGATCAATACCAGTGATCTTCCACTCGGCATGCGGGTCACCTTCCAATACAACCAATCTCAAAGGGTACACTAGGCCTGCAACAAGACGAAACTCACCATCAGATTCCACACGCGTATCCAAAATCTGCCAAGAATCATCAATCGTGTATTCACTCTGTCTCAGGTTACTCCCAGGGCCAATTTGAAGAGCCGAGATGAATTCATCACTGATAGATACACGGTAGACCCCATCCATGGGAGGCACAAAAGTGCCGATGATTTCGAAGATTCGGGATGAGTTTGCAGTGGGAACTTGAAGCGGTTTGTAATCTTCGTTGAAGTAGCCTTGGGTGATCTTTTCAAGCCCGGACTGATTTCTGAGCAGACTCTCATAATCGGCCGGACTACGCGGAGCCAAATAAACCGCATAAGCAAATCCGGAAGTATAGCGGATTGCGACAGTTTGCTTCGCTTCACCTGGATCTGCTCCCTCATTGTTCACCAGATCTTGTTCATTGCCCATGCCACGCTTTGACATTTCGAGATTATCTCTTTTGAACCGGGTCGATTGATAATATACTCTTGACCCACTTGAATCGGTTGCATGCCTCCAGGTATTTCTATCGAAGTTCCCACCGTCCAAATGCCCAGAATTGTCGTCGAAACGATTACTTTTGTGCTGTGAATGGTTTGCGATGGCCGGTGAGTACCTAGTGACATCAGTATCAAAATTCGAGTCGTTTGTGACCAGTGCGTTAGAGAGACCTTCATTCACCACATTTCCCTCAGCCATAATTGGGCTGTTCATACTCTCAGCGTTATGCTCCCCACTCACGAAGTCTCGAGCCAGATAATAAGAGGAGTCGTTGTCATCTTCTTGATTCCCATTAAGCAGAAACGAATCAGCGCGCTGAGCGGGGTGCAAATAGAAGGGAATGTGTTTTTCCTTTTGCTTTTCGTTCAAGACGGGACCACCAATGTCCTGTTCAGTCACTGTTTGAATTCCATGATGTGTAGCTGTGGCAGTATCGACCAGAATATATGCAGCAGCCGTAACTCTCATCATGGCCTCATCAGATAATCTTTCCGGGAGTGGATGGCCAGACTGATGCGATGCTTCTGTCAACTTCACCCATTCATTTGTCTCAACCTCAAGCGAGTCTTCACTGAACGAGTTATCGTCAGTGGAGCTTTCGCCATGGGACTTTTCATCAGCCGATTCTCCTGGCTCGAATCCGTTGTTTTCATAGATCGTAGTGAGAGTGAATCCTGGAAGTCTTATGGGCTGATCGACAAAGTCATCCCTAGTCTGGAATGATTCACGATCAAAGCCCCCTTCGGAATCTGAATCTACCTCGGCATGTTCAGGAGAGCCATTGACCATCTCGTATTCGGGGTTTTCCGAACGAGAACCCTGCGAGACATCTTGCTGCACCACAGTAGGAGGATCTTCAACACGAACTTGCTCAACAACCGCAGAATGCATGTCATATCCGTCTTCCACAGTTTCCTGAGCATACTGCGGGACGATATTCTCATGCACTAACATCTGCGCTTCCTCGGTCAAAGATTGATCTTGCGGAATCTGGTGGATTTCCGCGTAAACAACATTTGGATTTACCGGTTCATGGACTGACACGCTATCAGTCTTATCTTTGCCCAGAAAAATCGATTCGTATGTGGATTGTACGCTGGCTGAAGTATCTGTATTTCCAAGATAGTTCCCGATGTTCTGAATAACTTTATCCATGAGCCCTGTGGAGATAGGCAAGATCTTCTCAGCCGCAGAGAGATCATTAGACAGCTCATTGGAACCAGGCATGTTATTGATGGAGAGAGCACGGGCAATCCGCTTTATTGACCCGGCTTCTGAGTTCGTATCTGTGAGTGATTCGTCGTTGTCGTCATATCCTTGTCTTTGTTCCGAGTCAGAATTATCATTCACTGTATCTGGTCGCTGGACCAGACCAAATACGACCTGTGTGATGTATTGATTGATATCTGTTGCGGGATTTGTTCCTGAAGAAACATAAATAGGGACCCTTTCGCTCCCCGCAATGTAAGTGATGCTCATGGGAAAGTGATTCGCTTCCAAGCTGAATGACAAAGGCCCACTTCCCAAATCGTACAATTCATCTCTAAGTATGTCTTCAGCTGGATCTCGAGTTTTCTCCTTGGACCCAATCTGGAGCACAGCCATATGAACTGGATCAATAGAGAAGACAAATTCACCGGCCACTCTTGACAGGAAAATCCCTCTCATTGTCCAGACATACATGGTTTGAGCACTAGGGGTGTATATCTGTATCGGCACATCCGCGGCCGCAACTTTGGTGGGAGCTTGCTCCAAGCTGAGAAACGGGTTTTGGTGGACGAGAGACGGGATTGGTGGCGAGTCAGTATACAAGTTGATGGTGAAATCGTTGCCTTCGTTTTCGTGACAGCCACTCAAAGCTGTCAAAAGCGAAACAAATAAAACGCGCTTTATCATTGTGAACGTCAATCAGTCTTGGCTTCGAAGTTCAGTAAACGTGTCGTAGGTCAAGAATTGATGGATTCTAGTAGAGCGAATCATCGCCACATAATATACGACAAAATAGAGAGGATTAGCCACGGCTTCCCCGAGATAACAATGGTCTTCACGTTGACCGAATTTCACCTGTACTCCAACAAAAAAGAAGGTGATTTTTGCCGATCCTGTGGTTCTGAAGTCGGCAGAAGCGGCCCTCTCTCTTTTCCCATGAAAGTCACACACATATGATTCAGCAGCATGATTGATGTAGCTCGAATCCGTACTAAATGTTAGATATGGCGAGTCTGGGGTACATACCAGAAACATCAAAATCTCCGTGACCAAAATAGTGGACTCACGAAACACTTCTGAAACTGCCTTACAATGTGCGCACAATGAGCTATTGTTCGAGAAGGCCTAGAATGTACATGAGTCCACGGAAAACATTCGGTCCCTAATTTCATTCATGTGCACACCCCGAAAGCTTATTGTTAGGCCGGCTCTTTTGTCTGTTTTCGGTTTGTAAGCAGATTCTCAGCGGCTGCAGTGAAGACTCCGGTATGTAACAATTACATAGGGGCACATAACGACCCATCTAATTCGCTTTTGTTAGACGTGTTTCAGGCCCCATTTGGTGGACGAGACTAGGCAAAAGAAGGGTGGTGAGACAATGGAAGGGGTGATGTTTTGGTTTCTCAGGAGACTAAAACTTGAGGAACAGACAAAAGCCCTACCACTTGGCTCTCCTAGTCGTAAAGAGATAGAGTAGCTCGACTGCTCTGAGTACACCGAATTGATCAGTTCAGGCTGGACTACCTTCCCACATTCTATAGAAAGGAAGTATCTTGTGGATCCTTCTTCATTCGATTATGAGCCGCGCATCAACCCACGAGTGGGGAGTCGCGTGGAACAATACGTTTTCATCATTGTAGGTAAAGAATTTTCATAGACAGAGATGAGTAAGATTAGTTTTTTGCGCGAAACGAAGTCACAATCTTGGAATCTCAGATATGATTCTCGCAACCGGAAGTGACTACAAGAAGTTCATTCCTATGAGGTCTTGGTGGAAGCATTAGTCACTTGACTAGTCTGTTTCAAAGACTTTACTTAGTGAACATTCGGGCAAGAGTAGACAATGGGAATCCGTATTTGGTTCAATGGAACGGAATTCCACTGAAGGACAATAAAGCTTTGAAACAAAGTGGTCATGGATGTGCGGCTAGTTTGATTTGTTCTGAAAGAAAGTTTAAGCAAATGCCCCGGCATGCGAATATGCCATTCGCTCATTTGGAAGGCAATGAATTTGAAATAGCCAGTGCTCATCCAAGCGACTTTTTTGCGTTTTCAATACACTATTGAAATAACGTGGAGGCAGTCATGGAATCTTGAATATGGGTAGAAAAGTATCCATTATTGCACAAGCAGCTCGTACTTAGAAACATCACGGCACTCTCCGCGAAGTAAGTATTTTATTGCGTCATGAAGCACATCATAAATTTAGTACTTTTTCATTATGATTGATCTCTCGGAGCCATGTGTTTCTGTTACCAATTCCCTCTCTTGGCCTGAGCACGACAGATCATATCGTTATGAGGAGAAGATGGGATGCTTCTCCAACGCTCTTCCTTTGAAATCACAGAATATTGAAATTCAGTCTATGACCCTTCGATCTGAGAAACTTACGAATCACGTAAGCTCATTCAGCGAATGAGTCAGTTTGTTGCTTGTGTCTACTTCAACCACCAAGAACACCCCTGAAATCAATACAAATTTCCATCAATTGAAAGACTAACAAGCCATTTCTGACAAGTTCTTTGACGACCCTCGAAGAGATTACTACGAGATCCATAGTGGTAGACACACCTGTCTACTTTCAAATTTCATTTGCATTATTATACAACGGTAATATCTACACAATCAAGTATCTGATTGGAATGTGCAACAACTTGACCACGTAGCCCACAACGCCCATCATCACAAAACCCACACCAACAGCTCTGATGATCTTGAAGTATTCTGTATATGTTAGTATCTCTGTACAAGAAACGAAAGTTCTGTATGATGTTCTTCGACATGCGAGAAAAGTGAAAGAAACTGAAAACTAACATTGTTTTCATGAATCGAAAGCCGCCTCACTCAAGACAACAGAGAGCTGAATGTCCCCATGTATTCTAGAACATATCCTGTATCACTATAACATACCCTTCTGGGTTGGTTTCTGGCACTTTCTGATGAAAGCAGTACCATCCTTGACGAAACCGGTAGGAATCTCGGTAATTTTCTCTAATCCTTCAGCCATTTTGAGGAGTCTGTTTTGTTTAAAGGATGTCTTCTGTATTTCACTAGCTGGTGAAAGGCGTGAGGTGTCCATAGCGCGCCGGGGGCGTGCGCTGCCCAATCTTCCTGGGCGTGTTTATCGTACAGGCGAGGCCTCGTGGATGGTCGCACGGCTGAAATTGGTGGAGATAGCGAGTTTTGAGATAAATATGAATTTCAATTTCCGAGAAAAATGAGAAGCGGATATTTTTAGACTAGAAAACTTTACGTGGCCAGCCTGCTTGTACTATTCAGACTGTCTGTTCCAGACTGTCTTCTACAAACTGCCTTTCCAGACTGCCTTTCCAGACTGTCTTTCCAGACTTTTTTCCCAGGCTATGCTGTAGTGGTGGTACTGTTTGTGCTGCTCTCCGACTTTTGATCTGTTGGAATTCATCACAACGGTAAGTTAGATTGGAACCACGTGACAGGCGGCTCACTAAACTCTACGAGATCAATGTTTATAGATACAGTAAAACCTCGATTAGTGAATATCGCGCTAAATGAATAACCTCGATAAGTGAATAATCTTGCGTGTAATTGCGGGAGCTCACCACAGGTACTCAGAGCTATGAAAAAAATTACGCAAAACAAAGCACTCAAAGGCAGTACATACTTGGCATTTATTAAATGGACACTTAAGCCAAAACAAAGAGCTTCTAATTTGTATTTACTGGCTAAAACTATTGGATTCACACAACCAAATGCGCATTCAACTAATTTTTTCAATTTTTAGAGAACAAATTTCTGGTAAATTAATGGTCACAAGTCAAAATTTAGTACGCCTCCCAATTCAGTCAAGTATGATAGCTGAGGTTTTTTTCTAGAAGAGGAAACCTTGCCGGTGAGGATGCCGAACTTATGTGTTCCCCAGAGTCAAAAAGAGAGCCGAAAATCAGAGAACCAAATCACTTTTATCCAGCTCGAGTGGAAGTTCTTCTGTTCTTTCTCAGATGGCCTGAGAATCTAGCAATTCCAGCCATGTCTACGCCTTTCGAAGCGTTATTTCCCTAATGGGCGATGAGCGTACAAAGAAGAGGATTAAAATGTTGGCACGTGGAACAAAGATACCGGTATTCTCAAGTGTCGGGCCATTCGGTGGGCTTTGACAAAATTCAAGGAAAGATCGCAGACCTGTAGAAAGTATCGGGTGGAGGGAAAAAAGTGCTGGATGAAGGGCTCTATTGGATATTGGCACGTGACTCTGGACTCGCGGACGGTTGCAAAATATTAGAGTCCGAAGCTCGCAATTGAGCTTCTTCCATTACACATAAATATGACACATGGAAAAGTAGTTCATCGCTAGATTTGTAGAGTTCTATCAAAAAAGCAAAATTCTGTTCACGTCTCATCGGAGATTAAATTGCTCTGACTGAGAGACGAACTAGCGGTGCGACTCGCCATATCTAGTAGTGATGTTTTCCACACTTGATTCCTACACCACAAACATTGATTTTTGAGCCAAAACTCGTGTAAAGGGCTCAGCGTGCCGATAGCATTAGAAACAACCCATAAAATCACCGTGCTGGCCCAGATTTCGCCCGGTTCGACTACCCACCCTAAGCTGGTGTACGGGTGTGGTGTCCGACCCGGCCGCTCTCTGCGCTACGTGCCGGCCATGTCAACGGTGGAACATGGTCTAGTTGGTCCTTATTGCTCCTTCGCTGTTCGCAAGAAGTAATTTGGCTGGCAACCCAGAAAGTTGAGGCAGAGAATGACAACGTAAATAAAGGAATTATTTTTGAACACGGTATCATCCTGGATAGCTGTGTCTCACATTGATCCAGTCTTGACTTCATCATGACAATCAATCTAGCCTTACGTACCCTTAATAAAGCTCTCTTCAAATCGAGGTTAAAGCACTTCGGCGACTATGAACTAGCAGTTGTCTTTATCTTGTTAAATGTGGGGTAAGGCACCCAAATTACGCCATGTCAACGTGGGCTTCGGCCGGTAGCTTGCGTAATCGTCGAAGACAAATATAAAGTTATATTTACATAGACATGATCATCTCGAAATTCTCTAATATACCCGCTAATTTTCATAATTTTATACACTTTCAGGAATTCACCTCATCAAGAAAACACCCAAATCCTCGATAAGTGTTAGGAGATAACCTAACAAGGGACTCGATAAGTAAGGGGTAACCTGACTTATAGCTTATAGTCTAATCCGTAAGATTACTCTGTACTATATACCTATACTAAGGATGTATGGGTGTGCTCGTAGCGAGTCCTCTAGAGAAAGATGTAGTAGTCATCTTTCTCTGTTGGACGAACCCAATGGTTTATATGTAGCGCGTATTGGAGCACGCGCGGGCTCACGTGATTAGGAGACGGGGCTCACGACCCATCTCTCATAATAAGTGCATTGAAGCGCGCGTTTTTAATGTACTCACTTATCGAGGTTTCACTTTACGATACGTAATTATGTTTACGATAAGAAAAGAAATCGGAATCGTAATCACGAATCGTATTACGATAAAAACCACAACTCTGGTATGTAGTGCGAACATGTGCACATACAAGTAACCTTAACGTCATAGCAACTAGTGAGTCAATGACAGTGAATCGAAGTGAAAATTTTCGGGGATGTCCGAGTTTTTCTCTCCGAGCTTGACAAGTGTGATTTACTCACTTTTTGTGGCAGATGTAGGTAGTGAAGATGGCTGCAGCTGGTGACCCTGTTATATGTTGACTCGGAGAAGGGAGTGGAGGTCATCTCGATAATGACCGTTAAAATTGTCAGGTCTTGGAAAAAGATATGCTTGAAATCGTATCATGTCGTCAGAGGAACGTTCCACAAATACTCATAAGATATTGAAATTTAGCAATACAGGAACCGACTAAAGCCTAGACGTTCGCTGAACCAAAAAAGATTGGTTCATATACAAAATACTCCTTTAGTTTCTTGCTCAGGTGGTTATCAAGCTTCAGGACTAGAAGCTAGCTGGACTCCTCATACCTAATCTTCCAACTTTTCTCACAAATTGCATGGCAATTGAAGACAAACAGCATGTTTTCCAGATTAATGATATCGCTTCCCCGGTCCTCCCTATCATACCGTCTCCTGGTCTATACTCTGATCAGCTGAGCTAAAGTCATATTGAATGCATCAGCCTCTGCAGTTGTTCGGCACAATATGGGTTACCAAGAGTACTGTAGTCTCAAAATCAAATAGTCAATCGTTGTTCAACGTTTCACCCTATCCCCAACTCAATTGATCAATAGAGAAAAGCATTTATTCGAACAGATGATGACAAGGGCAGCCTTCAACTGTAACCAAAGATCAACAGCCCGATTGCAAGCCGACTCTCTGAAAAAGGAAAATCAAACTCTTCGAAATCAGAAGTATCACCTTCTTCTCCTGGAATATCCGTACCTCGCGCTTTCTCCGATACCTCCATCTGCTCAAATAAGATCCAAAAACCCTTCCTCCTCGTCTTCCCTCAAACTGTCAGCCTGTGACTGATTCATCCGCTTCAAGTACTGCTCCTCATTGCGTTGTGCCCAGTCCAGTAAAATCTGTCTCATTTCAGCATCTAGACTCCATTTCGAGACCACATGTGGAATCTCACCCAAGCGCCCCGCAGAGCCTTTGGCGTGAATAAGAGTCCTCATGGTGCTCATATATATGTCCCTGATTCTCGGCAAAACATCGGGCATCATCGTCGCATTGAACGACTCTGGAGAAAACAGGTGCTTCTCATACTGGACCAGGAGGTTTTTGAGGATATCGTAGCATATGCCCGAACATTGCTGCTCGCTTTGCCACGGATCTAGCACGGCCAGTTTGTGCAAGTATTCCTGAGCAATCTTGAGAACGGTCCAGTACGGGCGGACCGCAAACGAAGGCTCGCACTCATGGAAACATTTCCACACCTCCAAAAGAAGCCCCACGCGCTGATTTCTCAAATCGGCAACAAACCTCAAAAACCCCTCGTAGTCGAACTCCGCAGACTTTTTCGCCTCTGCAAGCAAAGTCGGGAACTCGTTGGAAAGCCCGAACTCCAGACCCGCAAAGACGCTGGATCCGGTATCACTCACATAGAACTGGAACGCTTTTTCCTCCGAGAATGTAGTGGCGATCTCGGCCCACCGGAACACCTGGTCCCAGAACTGCTTGCTGGTGCCTCTTTCGAGCTTCACTCCGTAGAACTGCTGGAACGCGTTGATGTAAGACATTGCAGAAACAAACTGTTTGTTGTAGAGCATCGCCACAGCCACCAGGGTCACCACGTCCATATCGGGAAAGAGCGGGTCTGTGGTGGTGGGCTTCGCAAAATCAGCGACCTGGGTCCCATTTGCCAAGATTCCCCAGTTGACCTCCACGAGTTTCTCCATCTGAGAGACACTGCCCTCATACGCAATCGACGCGAGCATCACCTCCACCACGTCGTTGGTGAATATGATTTTCGACCTGTCCGAGGAAAGGGCCTGTTTTTGCGAAAACTCGTCAAACAAATCGAGCCATTTTTTCAGCGCTTTAAACGCAGACTGCCGCGGGTTGATGATCACATCGTTCACTGGCGTGCGGTCGACCCGCCAGAGCGACAGCTGCCCGTTTGTGAACACTTTGAACTTCGCAAGCCAGAGTTTGAGTGTCATATGCTTGTGGTAGTCATGTTCACCGAACTGGGCCTCCATGCGGCGGAACCATTTAGACGCCAAGTCCAATTTGCCATTGTTGAGCTCGAGCGTAACCAAATTCTCGTAGTCTGCAGGAGTCATACAGTAATCCGGATCGTTTGAAGCACTCACCTCGAAAACCCGGTGTTTCTTGTCGTACAAATGACGCGTTTCCAAGTGTGGCGCCGTAAGCAAATAGGCGTAGATTTCCCGGATCTGGTTTCTGGCCTCACGCACTTGTGCCTGTAGTATATCATGCTGTGTTTTATTCAGATGACGTATAGTCGCCATTGTGCTGGCTTTTAGAAGTATGTCCTTCTGGTACTCTATCAAAATCAGAAGAATATACGACATTTCGAGCCGACTAAGGACAAGTTGCCAGGGAATCTGCAGTTGTGCCGAGGTCCATTTGGCGATCGTCCGAAGTAGTGCCTCGTAGCTCTTGTCAATCAACAAGTCTGCGATTTTTCGTTTCACCGAATGCGCTGTTTGTGCATCGGTAGGTTTGATCATTGCATTGTCTTTTGGACATACCGACCTCAAAAACGTTTCGGACGGAAACGATGCTAGTCGTTGAGCGATTGTAGCATTGCCGTTTGGGTGTATTGAACTGGAAGAATCTCGACGTATCGGTGCCCGGACGTGGATCTTCATTCCACTGGGTAGTCTAGCCCGACTGTTGTGACACGTCTGGTGTCGTATTAGCGTGTGCAATGTCGTCATTCCCCGACTCATTTCATTAATCAAGGCGATTTTTTCACTCACTGATGAACTTGGATCGGGTGTGCATACACGACAGTTGGAGGTGTTGCAGGCTGCGGTTGCAAAATTTATTCTTGATCCAGGTGGAGTGGAGTAGGAAGGGATTTGGGGGTTTGGAGATTTGGGCTAGAGGGGATGTAGAAAAGCTCGTAGAAAAGCTCTTTGGAAAATTGCTGACGAGTAAATGCAGAGAAACTGGGTTGTATTTCTCCCCAGTGTTTGAGCTTCCGAGATGCAAGTTCGCGCCACGCTTAGTGAAAGTTGCAATGACGGCATAGTTGTCGATTCTTTTTATTTTTGAGTCTTTCATCGAAGCCAATGTTGAAAGCCACTGATATTTCATGCCTATATCAAATAAAGGAATGTTCTCCTCTATGTGTCAAACCTCGCCACAAAGTTGTTTGAAAGGGTAACGGGAAGTTTGGCGATCGATGGGGCCATACACACACATCATCTATCGAATGAATGGTATAAATTTCTTCAATGTATTCCTACATAATTATTTGAATTTGCTAGTGAGACGACAAGGGACCTTGCTAGATTTATTTATCAACAACTGTCTTCATTGGCACCTTCAACATTGCCTTGTCTACAAGCAGATGGAGACAGATGAGCAGAGCCAAAGTAGCGCGATCAATTACGATTCTCGTAATCGCAATTACGATTCTCGTGATCGGAATTACGAATTGTATTACGATAATTACGAAAGTCGTGTGTGGCTAATAATATCAACAAGCCTAACATTTTGCAAAGGGAGCCAGCCACTCGAGCTAATGTGCCCTAGGTGTTTATGTAATCTATTAGTAGTCAGCAAACCTTGCAAGTTTCAAAAATTGACTCGACGTGTGAGGATCGAGATGAAGTTGCCTTCTGAAAAGTACCGCAACGAGAACAACTTGGATCATTCATCGAGCATCACTGAACTTCCCAGCATTTCATTTTTGTCACCTTTGTCCCCCGATACGTAACTTATATCACTCATCTGAACGTAAACTTTGTGGCAGTTTTCGGAATACTCCCAGAAATTCCCTCTACAATAGGATCACTGATGTCGTCGAACTCGAGGTTGCTCATGTCCTCGGCGGAGTTTTCAGAGGCCTCGCTCCAACTGTCGCTTGACTCGTCGGCCATCTCATCGTTGTCTTTATCTTCACACTCATTGTCCACATCTTCGTTTTCAATCCGACCCCTGCCATTCCTCTCACAACAGGGAAGCTTACCTATATATTGAGAAAGACCCACATTTTGATGAACCCGGGCTGCAATTTGGTTCTCTTCTTTGTTACAATACATTTATTGTAGAAAATGAAGATTCAGATAGTGTTGACATGGAGAAGCCCGCCATCTGTGTTGCATTGTCTACCACCCCCCGTGCAATTAACGAATCCGCAAATTTCGTAATTCGTAATTACGAAATGACTGGTCGTCGTACTCGTACTAAATTCGTCAAAAATCATCGTAAATCACAATTACGATTACGATATGTACGATATTTACGAATGACCCACAACTCTGCTCATGAGCCTGACGGTTGACCAATAACACTGTTGACAGAGTTGTTCAAAACGTCTACGCTACGCATACGTAGCTACGCGGCGTAGCGTTGTGTTTGGAAAATGCTACGCAGACATTTTCGTAGCGTAGAGACAAGGCTACGCTACGTTCGTAGCGTAGCCTCTGCGTTGGAAAAAAAAAATAAGCTGTATTTTCATTAGAATAGGCTAGTCTCGAATTAATCAATGCAGATACTAGTATTGGCTGATACAATCGAGCTTCTAATTAAAGGAAATAATCTACACAAAAGAAAGACGCACAATGTGCATTGACTACAGAGAGCTGCTTATATATCAAGATCGACAACTTTTTCAGACTTCATTTTCATACTCGGCTTGGGCGTCATAGTCGACCACTAGCCCCGTTTCCTCTTCTTGTTTTTGTGCAGAGATGAGTTCGGGAAATTCTGTATCCTGCTCCACCTCTCTATCCGCATCCTCAGCAGGCAGTTCGTCAGCCGTGATGATCCCTCGTGACTTGAGTATTGCCAAAAATCTTCCCGATCTTGACTGAAGCCTACCTCCCCTATTTGAAACGATATTTCCAACTCGGGAAAAGACTGCTTCCGAAGGCGCTGACATGGCAGGAACAGCGAAATAGTCTCTCGCCATGCGCGAAATGACCGGAAAACGATTTTTATGAATCTTGTAAAAGGCAAGGACATCCACGCTTTTGCTTTCGCGTGGATCCCTGAGATACGCTTCAAGTCCGTCATTGTTGCTTTCTGTTGCATCGTCATCGAAAAAAAACCACTCAGAGCCATTTGATACTTCGGGGGTTACGTGACCTCCGCCAGCACATTCATCGACTGTCGCATCCTTGTCATCTTTTTGATATTCGCTGTAGAACTGAGAGAAAAAATTCTAAATCCCAGTGATCATTTCGGCTGAGAAGCCTACATTCTCAAAAATAGCCAATTTGTACCGGGGATCGAGAACAATAGCAAAATAAAGCAGCTTGTTTTCCATGCAATTTTCATCATCAACAGGGTAATATTCAAGTAGCTTTTTCCTCGCCTCGTTCAAACCGAGTTCAATTAAAGGATTATTCATCAGAAATTCCTTCTCATTCATAGAAGACAATACATGTGAGACTCCACGAACTAAAGGAATCGTTTGATTGATCGTGGGATATGACGAAGCTTGAAGTTCAAAGTAGGAGCACGAAAAATCTTCAAGACATCCCTAAGAGCTTCCAAGTACTTCCAATCTTTGGAGGTTAATTGAAATTTTTTGAGATCAGCTGAACTTTCTACAAAGTCTCCGTAAGTCAACTTCAAGACCGTCATTATTTTTTCACGAAAATAAATAAAGCGATCAATCATGCGGTAAGTGGAAAGCCATCGGGTGTCATTGTCTCTCAACATTTTCTCCGGACCGGTATTCGAAGATCCTCTGGCCTTTTTCGCGTCAACTAGAGTACGAACGTATTCTTCATTTTGTGACTGTAGTTTAT
>JAKTWD010000692.1:0-28460 GCA_030581935.1 Metschnikowia corniflorae
GGGCAATTTGGTCTCCGCGGGGATTACGCACAAACCCGTCATCATGAGTTTCGCGAAATCTTTAGGCTCGACAAGGACAAATCGATTTTCGCGTGTCATCTGGGAAGAAAAAAGGACATCTGCATCACTCACTGAGGCAATACAATAATGCATGGGGCCGAACGCGACCGGCCCCGCGATTTCGCGGTGCGATGAGACTATTCTGCGAAAAAAGGGGCGTTTGAGGCCCGACTTGGTGACTTTACTCGGGCCGTGTGGCGTTTCGCGCACAAGCGTCGACTGAATTTCGCGGTGGCTATTTTCGCAGCGAGGGCGACGTTTGGGCCTTTGCGCGACATCTGCGAAAATTATTGTCCACAATTTGCGAAAATACTGTACAACGAAAGGAAGGGAATTGTTTCAGATAGTGATAGCGATCTTGAAGCCACTCAATGTTACGATTCAAGTAGAATTGTTACGTCTGTGCCTCTTGATATAGATACCCAGGGTCGCGTCACCCAAAGTAGTCAACAAAATTATGGGGGCAACTGGTTCAAACAATGGAGCTATATTGTTACTTGAGATGAGTATTGTGAATGTATCCTACATGAGGTGCAGCTTTCCCACAGCGGAAGCTGCAAGTTACCGACTTATGCGAAGAGCTACAGTGAAACTCGGGAAAGCCGGACGCTTTGTAAACAGGATCTCGCGTTAAATCGGAAAGCCGCACGAAATAAAAAAAAAATGCGCATAGTTAAGGAATTTTACTATGGGAAAAAAACTTGGATAAGGCGCGATTCTCTTTATTGGTTGAGGAGGACAATTTTTCCAGACATCCCGCTTAAACAAAAAAAGGCTCTTTTGAAGGCGAAATCGGCATGGTCCCATAACCTCTTAAGATTGTTGCGAAAATGCATTAAAACCATTCCCCCCTGCCTCAGGTCGCGTAGCCGCGTGTTCACCCGCAATTCTGCTTGGATTTTTATAAATGATAGTTCGGATAATGGACAAGAGAAAAATCCTTAGCCAAAGACAGAAAAAGGGCTCAAAAAGAGATATATAGGCGCTCATTGAAGTGAAAATGTAATTTGTAAACAGCTAAAATAACAAACATCACTAAGTTCCTCGCTATTCCAAATCTTCTAATTAACATCCCCGTAACAGTGGTGTACAGCTCTCGCAGCCATGCAGGACAGTAATGTCATATGCAGTAAACTTGGTCTATATACCTGAAGTTACTTTTAACCCGTATCTGCCATACTCAAAATTTTGATCCACCATCTGACGCCGCGGCCAATTCAGAGAGAGTCTCAGGCATGCCCTCGTCAGTTCCTGAGTCGAAATCGATATCAATGACACTAGTAGAATTATGTGGAGTTTCTGAAAATCCAGATCTGCGCCGATACATCTCCACATTGTCAACCAGGAGCTTGAACCACACCTCAAGAATCTTTCCGATTAATCCGATAGACTTGTTTCTCATGGGGCAGCGTCAGAGGGTTTCAGTTCGTCTTACTGACCTCGTGTGATGATGATGATTGAACTGACTCTAGTAATGAAGGCTTGCCGCCCCATTGAATACTTTGGAAGATTTCAGTCAGCATGCCAACCATCTGCTCCTGTCATTTGTGTTTGCTCCACACCCGAAGTAAATCAGCGAAAATAAGAATGGAAATCTCAATCGAGTGGTCTGCTACTTATCTACAGAGGTGAAAGTGAATTTTTTTAGCTCAAGTGTTTGTTTCCATATTCTACCATAAACCGTTTGAGGGTCGACTCGCACGTCGTGTAACACAACGCTTTTTGAAAGCGGACGCACAGATTACACACGCCTGCAAAATCTGGTACGTGAGTAGATCATGCTAAAGCTGCAAGAACCTCCCATTGAATCTTGCTGCTCGCTGCAAGTATGCAAAATTTTGTTTCGTTTGTAAATTTATCGAAAACCGCTATCGGATAGAGGATCTTTCTTTTAAAGTTTCGAGAAATGTGCGAGAATTGCTGTATAATTTTACGGGAAAATGACAGAGTTTTGAAAACCTTATACCCACGATTCTTGTACGTAAGACTGATTGTGGTTCTCATAGTTCGCAAACTTTCAGAGAATTATTCGTGCGCCAACTTTCCCAGCTTAAGTTTACATAGACATGTATCAATGAGCTACCACTCGGCCTCGCCTTTGAACTCTTAAGAAGAACATTCTCATTTCATCAATGGGTCGCTTAGAAGATCATTTTGACGCTCATGCCTTAAGTTCATTGTACTTTCTGGTCCTTTGTTCGGCTTTTGTCTCAGAGAGTTGTCGGCCACCACTTACCGAAAATTGTCCCCCTGCACCAATCATTTGAATATCGATGTTCTTGGTCGCCGTATTCGATATCCGTGTGGGTACCTCCACATCACCATCGACAGGTCCAAGTCCTAAAGCGTATGTATCTCCAAAGCCCCATGCGTATATCACACCATCATCAGTGACAGCAAATGAGTGATGGGATCCTGCACCTATTGTTTTGAATTTAAGTTGATGCCGAGAGATGACTAGAGCTGTGGGCTTTGGGACTGATCTTGGCTTTCCATGTTCGTCTTTGTAAGTATAGTCTGGTAATTCTCTCTCAGCGATTCCAACCTCTTTCATATCATACCTGCCCCAGGAAAATACCCTACCGTCTTGGGTCAAAGCCAAAGAGTGATGCTCACCACCTGCAATTTCCACAATTCCTTGTCCTTGCAAACCAGGGACAATTGTCGGTTTCAGAATGAGTGACCCATCTTCGAGCTCGCCTTGATCATGTGTGATACCACATTGGCCATATTGGTTGAGGCCCCATGCGAAGACACTCCCTTCTGAGTCGATGGCAAAGCAGTGATAATCTCCACAAGCAATATATTTAATATCGTAAAGCCCAAATGTCTGTGGTTCTAATGCACCAAACTTGTGTCTGTCAAGAATCTTTCGGCCCAATTGAAATTGTTGCCCATTTCCCCATGCATAGACCAATCCCTTCTGGTCCAACGCAAGAACATGGTCCTTTCCTGCTGCCAATTGTACTATATTTTCTAATTTATGCATTTTTTGGGGCATTTCTTGAATGAGGGAGTCCTTGGAAAACCCCAAGATTCCCTCATTACTCCTAAAAGTTCCCCAAGAGTACACCTGCCCATTTTCGTACAATACAACGCTTAGGTTATCTGTGGCAGCGATTTGCGCGATACGACTGGTGATCTTAGGTAAATTTTCAACCTTACCTGGGGTTGACTCGGCCACATTCAAGTCACCGTCATCATCCGAATCATCGTCCATAGATCGCAAGAATTCTTTGGCGGAACTCTCTCTGCCCAAGACTTTACTGTCATTATTCCCCCATGACCATAGATTATTGTTGCTATCTAACGCTAGAACGTGCATACCACCGACAGCAAAGTCGACAATCCCATGGCCGCCAATAAGATCTTCTGAGAGGTATTTGTTTAATCTAGGCCGCTTCACCTCTTTTGTTTTAGCCTCTGGCCCAAGGCCAAGTTCGCACATCGATCCGCTCCCCCATACAAAAATCTCCATTGCATCTTCTTTTGGCGAAGGTCTCCCATTTATAGAAGGGAGTCTGGAATAGGAATGAAGTATTGCGGAAGATGTTGACTTGAGTCTTTTCGCTCTTGCGCCTGAAACAGGCGATGCTGATCGCTTCAGTGATTTCGTCAAGCCCACCATTTGTTGTTTGAATGGTTTGACGTCGAGAGTAGCAAGCATTTTAACGAGACGTGTATACTGTATATAACAAGGTATGTTTACTTTTCTCAATTCAAAGAATTGGTAGTGGTGTTCGTATAGCCGAGCCTTTTATGACTCCATTTGCTCATGGCTTCTACCATTGCTCGAGTCCAGTTTTGTGTGAGATAAGCAATGGATCCTACCGCTCTTATCAATGCGAGCAAAGCCACCAACCATAATACGGCAACTAAGTAATAATTCTTTGAGGTATCGCCAGGTTTATACACCTGCACCATGGTCATAATGAAAATTAAGTTGGCCAATAACCAAAGTAATACAACCTTCGTTCTGACGTTCTTTGCATAATCCTCGCCATCAATAATGTCTGTTTGAGAGCTGTTGCTCTTTACTTTTTGACCCGAACGCTTCGCGCGAATATTGTAAAGCGTCTCTAAGTAAACCTCATCAATGTTGTAATCAGCAATAACCGCCTCAAACTCACCCTCTTCATTCTTTTGAATGATGTACTGATTTGATTTGTCCTCTTTCGGATTATTATCTCCTTTGGTGCCCCATGAAACATCGTGGGTGTTACAAAAGGCAAATATTTGAAGCGTGCAAGTGTAGGACGGTATCATCAAGAAATATTGAAGTGAGCACGTCACCATGTGCCATGGGTCCAAATATAAAATTGATGTCAACACATAGAGCCCGTAGGTAGCCAATAAAGAAACAACTATACTGACGAAGACGTAGGCTGATGTATCTCCTGACCCAAATTTTTGAATTGTGGTCACGACAAAATAAAACCCAACAATCAAGGCATACAAGGCGCAAACTGTCAACAAGATCATGAGCACCTTGAATATACTTCTGGAAGCTTGTGGCCTGTTGCCTATCGAAGCAACAAATATCGACGTTAAAACACATATGCAAAGGTAGTTGAACAAAGTGAAAATCCAGAACCCGCCTCTTCCAAGGCTATCTTGCAGAATCAATGATCCGGTTAGGAAGTAGAACGTCAAGTAAAAGTTGCTTAACGAGAAAAATGAAAAGGTCAAAGTGAGTAGCTGGTAGATAAACTCAAAGCAAAACCAACATTTTCTTGTAAAGGAGTGGTCGGTTTGCCAAATTCGATTTGCATGACGCAACGAATATAGAGCCGCAAAAAATGCACCATTCATCCATCGACGTCGTTGGGACAAGAATTCTGGAACTGAATCTGGTACATCTGTCTCCCCTGTTGCTTGTTTGACGAACTTTAAGACCCAGTTTTCGTTTCGTTTGGCCACAAGCTCCCAGCACAAGATTCGATCTTCCGCTAGATACATGTTAGCCTCGAAGAAGTTACTTTTGCTATTTTTTTCGTGATGGCTGGTCAACAAATCCTCGCCTTTGAAATAAGCGTTCAAAGGTCCCGTGCCATCTTCATGGTTTTTGAGTGCAATATATCTGTAGGCCGAAAGGGCGCCCGGTAATACTGTGATGTATCCGAACACAGATTCCAAAGGTTTGTCTAAGATGTTGGACATTTTGTATTCAAAATTTTGGGAGGCCACAAGCGGGTTCACCAAATTCGTCCACCCCTTTCCCTTCATGGCGGTAATTTCGCCTGCTACACCAGCGACATTTGAATCACGATCAAAAGCTTTCCACATATTGTATATGGCGTGATTGTCTGGCTTGGTTCCCACATCTAGAAGAACGACCACGTTCGGGTCTAAAACTGGGCAAAATGCGTTGAATAGCCACCTGTGAGAATTGATTTTTTTTTGGTTCAGTTCTTTTAAACAAAAGAGCACTTGTACTGGAGTCAAACTTTTTTCGTCTCCTTTAAACTTAAGATTTTCATCGATGGATATTTGGGTAGTATACTCGAACAAGTGAGCGTTGACCCTTTTGTTATTCACATAGGGCCTTGTGAGGTTATCTTGATAGCATCCAGTAGCAGTCAAGAGTTGAAGAACTGAGTCTTTAATCTTATTTCGCCCGTCCGCAACAATGATGACCTGAACTTTCTTCCATGAATCTTTCCCCCACGTGGACGACTTATTTCTTGAGCACAAATGAGCCACATTTTTCATGATCCCGTGCATGGTTCTTGCGAAAGAAACTTCGTCTTCGTTGTACATGGTAACACATATCACTAATTCGGTCTCTCTCCCGTACTTTGCCGCCCGAAGAGTGAAACCTTCTTTCAAAAATTCATCAGGCTCTGCGGTGCAAGCAGTATATGTCATGTTCGTGAACTCGCCGAAAGGTGAATCGGTTCGGGTCAAAACTTTCTTCAATTCATCAGGAATGCGGTTCTCCAAGACTAAATTTCCCGATTTTCCATCAACAAGCCTAACTCTTCGTTTCGCTACATTTTTTTCCTTATTTGGAATATAGCCATCAATCATATTTTTCATCATATCTTGATCGAGCGAGGCTTGGAAGTAATCACTAGCATCTTGGGTTGGTGTACCTGACTCAGTCGTCACAGCGGTACTTGCGTCAGAGAAACTCTCGATCTCATTATATTCTTTTTGATAGACTGAATAGCCATACCCTCTGTCTCGCAGATCAAGGGTTTGCTCGTCGTGAAACTCTTCAGGCTGACTTTTTGTGTGCCCCCCCTGTTCAGGATCAAAAATGGGCTGTGGTGGCTCTAGAATTCTTTCGCTATTTCTGAACTCCTTGGAAGACCTCGTGAAAAAAGGATTCGTAACAAAATCTGCTGTTGAATTAATCGTATCTCTGTTTCTTTTGGGGCTTTCTTGCATCGTGAAGTTGGCTCGTGGAGTTGTCTCATGCTCGAGTTCTAGTACAGGAATGGAAGATCTTGCGATATTGACGTGATATTGACTTGCTCGATTTGAGCTCCTCGAGAAGATATTGGGAGATCTTCGTTGATCTGGTATCTCTAAAGCCGAAGACGGAAAAGCAACGAAATCTGATTCGTCATCAGAACCTGTGATTTCATCCCTTTGAAACAATCGTTTTGGCGACTTTCGATCATTCGTGAATACGGCCGTCGGTGCTGAAGGTTTTCCTTGTTCCGAGAATGGATCATAAACATGATTCGGGTAGGACATTTATGAAGTTGTATTTTGTTTGTATCTTGAAAGTCAGTCCCATTCAAAGAAAACAAGCCAATAAAATGCATACAGGTCGTGTTTGCTTTTATTGATTATTCTGCCCAATTGGGAAATGCTGATGCGGGTGATAGCACGGGAACTCAGCGGTAGATGCGATGACCGAACGTACCGGCTCACAGTTATTTCTCGTCTGTGAACAAAATTTTAGATTCTTTGAAGACGCCTTCGACTCTCGATTTTCCAGCTGGTAAATAACATAACGACATGAGAATCACGCGCTCGTATATCGTTTTTGAGGCCACATGTTCTGTTGTATTCTCCGTCTGACGATTTCTTCCGACAGCCGCCGTGCATATCTCTCACTATACAGTATTCTCGCAAATTGTGGACAGTAATTTTCGCAGATGTCGCGCAAAGGCCCAAGCGCCGCCCTCGCTGCGTATTGAACACGTGACTGTGTCGTATGTTATGAGCTAACAGCGCAAGGGACTTTACCTTTACAAGCTGGACGGTTCGTCGTCGCTGGATCTCATATCAATCTGATTGGCGACGAGTCCAGTCTAGTTCGACACAGACACGTGGTTTTTACTTTTGAAACGGGCGAAAATATTCACATTGCCTGATTGCCCCCCATATTGGAGGTTCATTGTCTTCTTGAAGATCCTTCGGTCTTTGAAGATAGGGAGGTTGCTAGAAACCTTCTTACAATTGTTGATACTTTACGTCAGGCGTTTACGCGGTTCCTCTCGAGGATAAGTGGCTGGCTACAAAAGTTCTCATCGACTTTGTGATTCAAAGTAAGACAGGCTTCTAATCAGAGCATTGGCCTCGATTAATCTGTCTGGACAATGGTTTTTTTTTTTCGAGTTTCAAACTCAGCGACTTTTCAAGGTCAATCATGAAACAGGTATTCGACTTAAGCACTCGGATACTCACCTGTCTTTCCAGAATCGGAAAGTTCAACGGACACATCGAACTATTCATACCAAAGCAAGAGCATTTTGCTCCATGCTAATGTCCCTCTTATTTTGTGGTCCGAAGCCGTGTGTCACGCTGTTTATTTTTTTTTTTCAAACTTGACGCCTCGGCGAAGCATGGGTTGGGAGACGCAGATCTCTCGTTGGTATGGTGCATCACGTGTTGGCAATTACCCCAAATTGCACGCGTTTGGTTGTCTCGCCAATATTACCTATCCTAGATCCCTCAAGTCTTCAAAACTCGGACCATCTACGATTCATGGCGCGTATCTTGGTCGCTCGCAGACTCGGAATAGTCACAAATATTTTTGTCTATGATCCGCCATATGATTTCGAATCGTCCCAGGCAAACTTCCATCACCATATGTCGTACTTCGACGTAATTTTTCGGTTGAACCTATGATGCTTCATCACATTAGTGTTCAGTAGTCGCCTTTACATCTCTTACCTGGCATACGGTATTCACCTGCGTCCAAGGGTAAGACCGAAGAAAAGTCTGAGAAAGATAACCTCAACCTCACGGCACTTCTTCGGAAAGACGCTCTCGCTGCTGCTAAGTCTCTTCCTTCGACACCATCTTCCTTGCATGCAACAACGCAGCCTTCGACTGCTAGAGCCCATCCAACTTCAAAGGGAGTTTTCTGACTCGACAATGAAAGATAGTTGTGTACGTGAGATTTATGAAAACAATGCTGGTACTGTTACTGGTTCCTCAGACGATGATCTTAACGATGTACCTACGCCTTCTTTTTTCTAGTTTCTCATTAGCGCCGAATCTTGGGGTCCCCGCCAAGGATACGAGTGCCCGGTTACACTATCAGGACGACTATTTTTTTTTCCGATGAAGAACCAAAAATAATCTCGAGAGGGAGAAATCTTCCATCATCCACCAAACGACTTAATTCTATTCAATGTACAGATAAGTTGGATGATGGAACAGAGTTCAATTGTTTAGAACCTTTGGGGCGCTAGGCGGGTCTGGTGAGATAACTTTCGTTTCATCTATTGACTCTGTCGAAGCACTCTAAACCTAAGTCAATGAACTTGTAGCACAACTGTCAGATTTTTAATGCGTTTATACCCAACTCTTACGCTGAAGCTATAAGGATTGATGTAGATGGTTAATGGAAAGGAACCGCTGACGTAGAATTGAATTCACTCACCGAGAACGCAACTATTCATGCTGTGAAATGCCCGCCTGGAGTCCATCCCATATGTGCGTGTTCACGATCAAAGGCAATTGCTTGAGGAAAGCTAGGCTTGTGGCAAAGGGTTACACACAAATTCAGGGTATTGACTTTGAAGATACCTTTGCTCTGGTTATTACTCATACTAGTGTTAGACTAGTCTTCGCCCTGCGGCACAAACCGGGATGATTGTGAATCAAATAAATGTCAAGACTGCCTTTCTCAACGGTATCTTAGAACAAGACATCATATGAAACAGCCTCCTGGGTACTGTATCACTCCAGAGGGAGTGATTACCAAAGGTACAACCAACAATAGCGAATATGTTCTTAAACTTAATAAGTCTCTTTATGGTCTAAAACAAACACCACAAGTGTGGAATAAGACTATTAGCATTGGGCTTATTCAATTAGGTTTCAAGAAAGCTGTCAATAAACCTTGCCTCTTCCACAAGTATGACACGGAGATGTCTTGATACTCCTTGATGATCTACTCATTACATCACTGAATCAGGCTAAGATCAATAAGGTCAAACAAAGTCTCATTGAACGTTTCAAAATGAAAGATCTTGGTGTTGTCCACAAATTCCTTGGGATAAATGTCGATATTCGTGATAATTACACCAAGGTACATTTTTCGGACTATATCGACTCCCTTGTCTGGGATTTTGGCATGTAACTAAAACCTCGTAAATGTACGCCTGCTACGAAACAATATTTGGCTATTGACGAAAACAACGAGGGAGAACTACGTGATAATTCAATCTATCGATCGATTATTGGTAAGCTACTTTATGCTGCTTCAACGGTTCGTTTTGATATCGCCTTCATAGTTCTGAAACTACCACGATACCTCTTCCAACCAGGGAAAAGCACATGACTGCTGCAATTAGAGTTATCCAGTATCTCAAAGGTACAAAGAACTTCGGCACTGTTTACCTTAATAACTCTTCAGGAGGAATAGTAAGCTATAGTGACGCAAACTTTGCACCGCCAGATGAACCCAAGAGCAGATCTACATCTGGGCTGATGATCGCTTTCTGTGAATCCCCTATCAGCTGGTTTTTCAGGCTTCAGACTACAACAGCAATCTCTACGACAAATGCTGGAATGGTTGCCCTCTTTGATACATGTCTTGATACCGTGTGGTTGAAGAATCTTATTACGGAATTAGGTTTCAACCCGAAATGTCTGGTCTACTGTGATAATATGGCTGCAATTGAAACTGTCATCAAGGACAAGCTCCATGAGGGCACTACAGGCAAACCTCTTTAGAAGAATGTTTCCTCTGCGCCAAAATTTAGGAATACTATCGAGAGTGCCTAAAAACCCGTACATAAATGTCTATATGCAGTATAATTCATCTGGATAATTGAAATTTTTTGAGTTGTCGCATTTTAGAGGGCGGACATACCCGTGAGTCAACCGAAACATGGCTTCTCACTTCTCTCTTGTATTCGAAAAAAAGCTTTGAATGCCTGGTTGGTAGGAGCTTTTTTTATGTTCCTCTGAAGCTTCGATTTGCAAGTTTTGTAGGGCCTTGATGAGTCCAGGATCTTTGGAGTCCCTCTCTTTGAGAAATTGAACAACGAGCTCTATACCTGATACCAACTCACGAAAGGAGACACGCTCATTTGGCGGCGGTTGGAAGTCTTCCTGGCTATCACGAGCATTCTCTGCCTCTTTCTCCACCTTGTATTCTTTGAATATATCGTGAAAGGCATCAAAAGTCCGGCCTATGACGCTTTCTTCAGGGAGATCCACAAACTCCTCTGCAGACATCGGGACACGAATGACGTTTTTGTCATAAAGCCGAGCAATGAGCTAGTTGATTCTTTCGTAACGCTTTTCAAAAACTCTGTTCCAGGTAAAGAATTCTCAAGCACAATCTTTATATCAGCGTCGAAGGCAGTTTCTGTCAGTTCATTTTCGTCCAAATGACTATTGGACATGTTTTGTCTTACAGCGAGTCTTCTGAAGACTGAACTTCGTCGTCAACGACGAGATTTGCAATTTCGTTTGATTGATGATCCTTATCTCCAGGTGGACAAGAATCTTCAACATCTTACCAATGATGTCTGCTTTGCGAAAGCAGTTGATGAACGTGTCCACTTTGAGGCTCTGCCATGAGTGGATACTTCAATGAATCGCTTTTGGTAATGTCATCTCTTTTCTGTGGCCTACGATCAAAAGTTGTTTCTTCGTGAATAAACTCCAACCATAAGTCTTTGTAGCGAGCCTTGAAAGTGTTACAATAGATATGAGCTTGTAACTAACCAGTGTTCCCGGCATTGTATTTCAACGGATCGTAAGAGGTAGTTTGGGGATCTGCTTCATGAAGTCGGTGCTATTAGGAAATAGGAAGCCCACCGAATATCCTGTATCTCATGTTAATTAATATAAATGAACTAGTCTAATATACTGTGACTCTTCATAGCTTCGTCATAGACTCAACATTGTTCACCTGACTTTGTCTTAGCTTGATTGCTTGGTTTGGCTTTGTTTTGGTTTTGTTTTGGCTTCTCTTTATAACTAAACTATGATGGGAATCTCCTCCTTAAGTATCTTCCCAGCCAGGACTCATCGGTATATTACAGCCCGACTTTTAAACTTCGCGATGTGTTATCATACCACATATCTGCCACGACTGACCCAACATGTTTCAGTCGCGCTTCTTTGGGCACTCTCGTATATCTCTCGTATTTGTAACTATCGTTCTAGATCACTCGTAGCCAACTTACCTAAGCTCGTTGGTCTCGAGATTAGATATCCAATGATTACTGGTCTAGTCAAGTCTCCATACTTCTATCCTGCTTCTTCTCTCTTATCTTGTAACAGAAAGAACTTATTGTACCATGGTCGAATGGCTGCAATTTGTAAGTCGTGTTGAGGGGCAAAAAATGCTGACGTCGTTTCTAATATATCCACGGCTGCCTTGTTCCCATTAAAATTGTCTAATATCAAGTGTGCTTTCCCTCTCATCCGATAATTTGAGTATAATTTTTTACAAGAATATTCCGGGAAAAAAATACAATATTCCAAAGAGTCCATCCGACCCCAAATCGAACCCGGGCGACAACACCAAAAACTGGATGTGCGGTACACATCTGGAAAATCATGTGTGTTAAGGTATTCTATAGAATATATTATTTTCGCCCACGGCTAAGGCAAGCGGCATCCTTCAATACATTTTTTTTTTTTTTAAAGAAACGTCACATTGGAGGGTGCTGTGGTTCGGCTGCTATGCAAGCCTCATCTCAGCAAAACTATATATTCTATAGAAAAAACCTCCAATGGAGTCTAAAATTTTGAGAAGGACTTCCTCTTGGGAAATCCTCGCCCAAAACTTGTGTATTACAGGGGACTACCTATGTGTCATCGACCGACCTGAGTGACCCGCCAATCTGTTTCTTTCAAAAAAAAAAAGTCCAGGTTTTTGCCCTTGACTATGTAAAAATATTCCAAATCCTCTTTAATTTTCAAAATAGCTCAGAATATTTTAAATAACCCGAAATATTCTTATAAAGAGTATTCTTATGAAGAAGTTTGCCTGTATTGAAAATATGAAAAACTTTTTTTCGATCTATTGCAAAACCCGCTATCAGATTGTAGAGCTGCAGTGACCAGTTGGTAGTATCATTGAAACAGAGGGATTTACAAGAAATTTGGCTTTCTCTTGATTTACCGCACAAGAATTCGGTGATGAAGTTAGTCGGGTTTCAATGCACTGCCATGTGCGCACTACTGATGTGTTTAATAACCGGCATTTCAGTAAGAACTTAGACATTTTTTTGACCAATCAAACCAATATCTGCTCACTATCAATTTACAGAACTATTTCTGAAAGGAACATATCTGTTTCGCAGACGGTTTGACGCATTAGTTCACCTAATCGGGAAAAGCAAAGGGTGTATGGAAAGATGAATATGGCATAGTTACGGCTTTTCTAGTGATTTAGTCTGTGCATCGCGAGTGAGGCTTTTTATCACCACCCACTTAATGCATGGTAAATATACAAGAGGCCAAGTCTCGAAGGAACCTTTGCTGCATTCTTCAACACAACGGGAAGTTCGAAGCAGAATGATCCAGCGATTTCGTAGAATTCGGCATTGAGCCCGGGTAACGTAATAGAAGATCAAATCATTTGTGTCTCCATGTTTGTATCTCAGTTTTCACGTCGCAGATGAAATTTCATCTATAAATAAATGTTTGACTGCCTCCTCAATACATAGCGACCTGGACCTGCCACGGACGGATCCACTTACTCGACAAAAATTTATCTTCCTTACATTGGGCCACGCAATAACTACTCATATGCGTCAACAAAATTTTCGATGACCGTTGCATCATCATAAACCCAGGAACCCTCCTCGTTATACGCCTTAGCGTTCGAGCACATCAATCTCAACTGGCTCAAGAAGTCGTGGAACGAACCATATTTTTCTTGCTTGAGATGCTTTCTGATTTGATTAAGAGCAACCGGTTTTTGAATCACGAGATAATAGTCCGCGTAAAGCTTCTTTGAAGGCAACTTCATAAATATGTCAGCAATGCTGTGGCCATCGCTTTCGGCTCGAAGATCCAAAATGCCGTTGAGAACCTCCAACCCTTTCTCAACGAGGGGATTACTTGATGAATCGTCAATGTCATTCCCATTGAAGTCATCTTCATCGTCATCATCAGCGCTCTTGAACGGTCTGCCCCGTTTATTTGGGGGATCCTCATCCCCATCGTCACTATCGGGCTCGCCCTTTCTCTTCCGCCTCGCCCGCTTCTCTTCCTTGCGGCGGATGGCATCTTCAACGGTATCATTGTCGTCATCCATGGCCATGAGCCATTGTTCTTCAGTCAAACCGTCATCATACTTCACCAGCTTCTTGTCTCTCATCCTTGCGAGCTCCTTTGTTTCCTTGATGAAGTGATGAGAAATATCTTCGGTGAATATCTCGGGCAACTCCTCCTTTGTGATCAATCTATTCGCGTATCCACCCTGTCTAGCCTGAGCCTTCTCCTCGATGATTCTTCGAGTGTCCATCTCAGTGAAGTACCTCTTCTCCTCCTCCGAACGAGCCAAAATATCGTTCAACTCATCATCATCCAAGGATTGATTTTCTTCGTTATCTCTGTCACCTTGCTCAGCATCCAATAATCTTTTTAAGAACTCTTCCTGTTCTTCAGCTGTGGACTTGTTATCGAATTTTCCAGCTTGAATGACTTTTCCATCGATATCCAACTTTTGATGGGCTCTCTCCAAAATTACCTCCTCCACCGAGTCGTTCGTGATCAATCTCAAGATTCTCACCTCGTTCTTCTGACCGATTCTGTGAGCTCTGTCCTGAGCTTGTAAATCTTGATGAGGATTCCAATCAGTATCGAAAATGATGACAGTATCCGCACTCTGTAAGTTTAATCCTAACCCGCCTGCTCTCGTCGACAACAAGAAACAGAAGAACTCGGAATCCGGACGATTAAAACCCTTCAACATTTCCTGTCTTTCGTCTGCCTTTGTAGATCCATCCAATCTCATGTACTTCATATCCCTGAGCCTCAAATAATCCTCAAAGATGTTCATCACTGTGGTCATTTGAAAAAAAATCAAGACTCTGTGGCCAGTGGCCTTAAACTTGGGTAAGATTCGGTCTAGCAACTCAAATTTACCAGAAGTTCTCCAAAGTAACTCGTTTGTGATTCTAGACTCATTCATCACATCTTCGACTTCATCAAAAACGAAAGGATGATTACAGATCTTTCTCAATTGCATGATCTTGTTGTTCAAGCCTTTAATACCGGACTTATTATTAGTACCGGTGGTTTGGGAGCCGAGGAACAAGGCATTGTGCTTGATCATTTGCTGGTACATGACGTGCTGCAAACCAGATAAGTTACACTTCAAGACCTTTTCGACCTTGTCAGGCAAGTCTTTCTCAACATCCTTTTTCAATCTTCTTAATAAGAAAGGTCTCAAGACTTTGTGTAATCTGCGGATTACCAATAAACTCTCTTCTTCAGTCAACTCAATCTTTTCTTGGGAGCCAGTGTTCGCAAAAGGGGTGTTGAACCATTCGTCGAACGATTTAACCGAGTTAAATATTTTAGGAAGGACAAAATTCAACAAGGCCCACAATTCAGGCAAATTGTTCTGCAAAGGTGTACCAGTCAAGATCAACCGGTTCTTCGTTCTGTAATACTGCTTCAAGGTGATTGACAATTTCGAGTTGGCATTTTTCATACGATGCCCTTCATCGATGATCATATGAGAATAGTTGAACCTGGCTAACATTGGTCTTTCTCGGATAACGTACTCGTAGGTGGTCAAAAGCACCTGAAAATTTCCTGTTCTAACCTCAAACAGCAAATCTTTACGTTGCTGCGGAGATCCCTTGTAGACAATCACCTTAACAGAGGGCGCCCATTTTTCGAACTCGAGTGTCCAATTAGTAATCGTGGACAAAGGGACGATCACCAAAAACTTATCTTCGCCTTTGTTCTCGATCAAATGGGTCACCAATGAAATTGACTGAATGGTTTTACCCAAGCCCATTTCATCTGCTAGAATACCATTCAACTTATTGTTGTACAACGAAACCATCCACTGCAAACCTTTAAGTTGATATTCCTTCAATTTGCCGCCAACTAAGATCGAAGGTTGTTCATGAATTTCCTCCTTTATTCTGTGCGCAACTTGATAGTAATCGATTTTTTCCCTGAGCTCGTCCACAGTGTCCTCAGGCTGCTCTACGACTACTTCGTCCTGCTCGGCCTGTTGTACCCGAACAGCCTTCGACAAAGAGTCGAGGAAGCTGTTGGTTTGCTTCAACAAATGTGTAATTCTGTGATCCTTTGTCTGATCCAACAATTTGATATACGCTTCTTCATCATTGGCTTTCAAAGCCTGCAAACGTTGCTTGGCAGTCTTTTCCAATTTTTTGGACTCCTCTTTTTCAGTCAACACATGAAAATTGCTGACAAATTTGGCCAAAGCAATTCTTCTGTTATGACGAGTCAACCTTGATTCCAGAAATTGTCGCGAGTTCGCCAAGATCTGCTCGACCTTACGAACATGCAACATGTGCTTGCGCGCTTCGGCCTCCAACTTAAACTTATCCTCCAATTGCTGGGCTAGAAGATGTGGATTTGGCTGATCAAACTTCTCTCTCAAATAAAGACCGCGTCTTCCTTGCAACGATAACAAGTTGCTGCTCAATTCGCTCAGCTCGTACTGCGCAGATAAGGCAACTTTTCTAATGAAGTTGTTTTTCAAATGTTTTTGGAATGCAAGCACCTGAAGAGATTTCAATTCTATTAGTGTGTTGATCTTGTGTTCGTTGCCTGTAGTTTCAAAATTGTCGTCAAAGCCTAGCGTGCCTTGGTTAGCAGGGACGCTTTCCAATTCCAGGATCCTGGAATTGATCTTGCTGGAAATAACCTGCTCGATATAGTAGTTACCCAAAGAAGCAGATAACTGGTCCGCAGTGGTTGTTGATTTAGTTGAGTCCACACCTACAGACTTGGCCCTCGTCAAGAAATCAGCTGGTGAATCTTTTGGAAAAAACTTCGACACGATATGATTGATGATTTCGTCGTATGTCGAGGAGCCCGTGCCATGTGGATTCGTATAGATCAGGCCATAATCCATTTGCAAAGATTCGGGCAAGTCGACGTCCCTTGATAACATCTGCATCCCAGCAATTTGCTTCTCAAAAAGTCCCGCGTCAAAGCCAATAGAGTCACTATTTTTATTCAAAGAATCATGAATGTCCCGATAAAGCAGCTCTTCCTCGGAAATGATCTCTTCATACTTTGCACTGACTTGAGCTAACACATCCTCCAACGCCTTCTTTTCGGGTGAGAACGCATCTACAAATTTGGTGAGTGCTAGGTTTTCGTCTCCAATTTTACCAGCAGGATTGGCGACACGCGTATATGCATCATGTTGTTCCTTGGAGTCCCTGGAAAGACGAAGTAGATGTTGATATCTCAAAACAATGTCATCGAGATCCCGTTTTGTAGCAGGCAAAGGAATTTCGGGAAAGACGGGAGGTAATTGGGTGGGTGTAACCTCTTGAGAATCAGACCCATTTGCATTGAATTTCCCGCTAGATGCATTCATATCAGTGACGCCATTAGGCTCAGTATAAGTAGCAACACCGTTCATCAGTAGACCACAAACAAAGTAGAATATTGGAACTTCAGCCAATGTTTAGGGTTTTGTGTAGAAAGTAGTCTCCAAGAAAAGCAATCGAGAATTGCAACCGCGAGTTTTAAAACTTTGAGATGAGACTAGCCGCCGGACACGCAATGACACGATCAGCGGTTACGGATTTTTTTCAGATTCTAGAAAGCCAAAAAATAAAGCTAGATAATTTGAAAATAATCAGTTCCCTGAATCCAGCTCCTTTTGAATCTCCTCAAAGAATTAGATAGCAGCTAAAAGATAGAATATGTCGGTTGAAAGGAGATGGAAAACCCTGAAAAATGAGTTTTGCAAAGCAATCACTATACTCTCGAACCAATCCTATTTTTTTGTGTGCGTGAACCTTGCAAGTCTACCACAACTGTGCTGCTTTTTTTTTTGTTTATTTTCGTTTCTTCGAGATCGACTGTCAGATTCGACCGGACGAGATTTGCTGGTGGGTGTTGTTTTTTTTGGCGGTTGAGGCGAACAAGTTCGCGTTCGACAGATAGTATTGGGGCGCGCACGACGGATGTTTTGGTGGAAACGCGCGAGATGAGCGGCCGTAATACAACAAAGCGTAATGAGAATTACCGAAGGTCTCGAATGGTGACGCACAATTTTAAGCGGACCCCCGATGTTAAATAAATTTCAACACTCGGGAGATATGGCCCTTGAAAGATGGGAGGGAACCATAGATTTTTTCATTCGTCTTTCTCTGTAAGTCTGAAATTAAGGCTTTTGATGTTCTTGAGAGTGAGTGCGGCTGTAAATTAGTAAAGAGCAAGAAGCATGTTGATTATATTGCCCCTCCTTTGTGCTTGTTCGAACTCAGCCGGGTGGATTCTCCTTTTCATGTTCCATTTGTAAGCTGCGTATTCCGGAAATAATACAGCAGATACACATTGCATACATCTATCGAGCTAGCAAGACAGCTGTGCCCCCAATTTTTTTCCAATCCATGAATCACTGATAGCTTGTGCGAAATTTCCCGGAGCCTCAAAAGGTGGTTTCTTCATGGCGTTTGGAGATTTTTTTTTTCGGAGATGAAGTCTGGGAAGGACTGGAAACGCTTTACACGAGTACCACGTGGTGCTATGGAAACCTGTGGAACTAAATTTCTGTGAATCACTTGGCAAGATCCTTTCAGGTCTGGAGCAACGTCCGCTATCATGATGATAGTATCTTTCAGGTAAGTGATGTAGCCAGCATTGAAATAGGGAGGTAATTTGGGTCAGATTTGAAAGCTCTCCATCATTTTAGTTTCGGATCTAATGTTACAATACATGACACAAAGACCCCAGTTGCAGGCTTCAAATGTCATTCATGCCTTGAAAGGGTAGATCTGACAGGTCTGCTCAAGCATCTTTACAGCGAATGCAGCTGCACGAAATCCTGGTGGAATCAGTTAGGCATGACATTGCCCATGAAATTGAATTCGATGATGGCACCATTGAATCATGAGTTCGAAATTATGCGCAACCTCAATTGGTACGTGAAAAGAGTTCGCCGAGTTTATTGTTCGAGAAGGAAGGATGAGGAATTGGGCATTGTGCTTCAACCACTTCTGAGACGCAAGTTGAAGAAGTTCTTGGAGCATGCTCGGGTCAGAATGGACTGACACGACTTGCAGAAGAGGGGAGGGTAAGGAGGAGATAGTAAGGCTTGGGAAGGCCGGCCTCTTCCACTAATCAGTGCCTTTCCAAGATGTATTATATGTTTTTCTATAGGAGTATAGATTTTGTAGCTTCAGGTACCAGCTCCCTATAATACAATTGATTCTTTAACAAAAACAACAACGTAGATTTCGTGTTGTTCCAATCTCAAACAAAGAGTCAAAATACGATGGCACTTATGTTTCAGGGTGCTCTTTTTCAACTCAGTTTATGTTTGTCTATTCAGTCTAAAAAAACGGTTTGTATGCCATTCGAATTGCGGGAGAAACGCGGGGTAAATGTTTTATATATAAAAGGGCATCGTAAATTATTTCAAATAAGAGCAAATTCTTATTCAACTCAAGAAAACTTACAATGAGACAAAACACTAACGGTTAAAGAATGGAAATGTGTGGGCACGTTTCAGGAAGCGCTGGCTCAGGCGGAAGATCTGGCGAAAGATCTGGCGGACACTCGCGAGAATTGCCGGCACGACGGGTGATCCCCAAGGAAGTCGAATAGTCAAAAAGAAGCAGTACGACGAGTATGACAGTGAGAAGAGAACATTCGGAAGAATATGGGGACTTCTAAAGCTCTCATCAAACATCCCATAATGGGAATTGATGTGAACCTCAAACGCAGTGGAGCGGTTCAAATGTTATGGCCAAAAATCTTTATACAAAGCTTACGTCTTGTCTGTTTGATTGGAGACAGATCTTGCGCGATAATATTTCGTGTTCTGTGCTTCGAAAGGCAAAGAACAAGCAAGAGTTCAATAATACAACTAAACTCTTCATCCTTCTTGAAGTGGCGTGATTATACCGGCGTAAGTGTATGATGTTTGCAGAGACACGAAGTGATCAGACTAATCTCAGAATGAAATAGTCCACCCTTTTACAATTTCGTCTGAAAGACACTAGCGACCCAGGTGCCACCTCTCAGAACAGGCCTTCGTGAATCGCTCTACGACGTACAATTCAACCGAAAAATCACTCTAATTTATCGACGATTCCACTTGCGTTGGTGTGTATGGGCTCTCTGGTATTCTTGCTTCTGGGCCACATTGACGGGAGTTTCACGACCTGAAATCGTGGTTCAATACATCTTTCTGTGAACCAAGAACGTAGTCTATTTTCAACGAGCTCAGTAATCTTAGGAACATCCTGAAGCTTGGCCCTAGAACCAATAAGAGATTTGACCGACAACTCTAGCCTGTAGTCCGGCGAAAAAGAGAACATAAGCGCGGTGCCCCCACCACTAAGAGACTCCTCTGATGGGTTGGAATTGTCGGCGAACTCAGCATCATTTGTGTTGACCAACGAAACTGTCAAGCAACTGGAAAACCGTACCATTGAGACAGCGAGCTGGACAGGCAAAACAGCTGTGAGCGGACGGGGGTAGTTTAGAAGGAGCCGCGTTTCAATTCCCAATGTGATAGTATCAGAAAGGTCGACATCGATTTTAGCCTCAAGACGGCCAGAGTCTGTGGCATTGTGCCGGATGCGACAGTTGGAAAATATCGGAAAGTCGTCGCCAATATCGATCTCGGTCAACTTGATTTTACCTAGGTATTCTGGCAAGTCCAGCGTTTCTAGAAACTCGCTCAATGAGTGGTATATATTATCGGCTAACAAGGCCTCGGTTCTGAGCTGAGAAATGGTCTGGGCTACAAGCACATTGAACCAGTCCAAGCTTTCCGGGTTATGGTTGTCAACGTCATAGTAAGTTTTCTCTAAAATCGAAGCTAGTTTGGACGTGCCTGATTCATTGTCGCTTTCTTTATCCTTGTCTTTACGGTCTCTTTTCACTATGACACCGGATGCATCACGTTTTGTCGACTTTCTCGCTGCATCAGAGGATGATGGCGATTCTGAAAACACGAAAAACTTGATAAAGATCAATACGAAAATCACCACGCTTAACTGGCCACATACGAGTCCCTGGGTAAAGCTCCAGCCATTGGGTGTATTGTTTTGAATGTAATATGCTGCGTCTCGCCCACGGACTTTCAGTAAATCATTTTCCAGGGTTGAAGGTTTCGAGTCCCGCCACTGGCCAGTTAAAGATTCATCACGAGACATGGAATTAAGATCAATGATTGAAATAAAGAGAACGTTCTCTCAAAATTTAATGAATCAAATTGTGAACTTAGTACATGCCTTTTGTAGATGTGTATGGTTGAAAATTAGCGCGCCTCATGTCCATGGTAGTCTCAGTTCTGACTCAATAAGCGACATCGGGGGGTATCAAAAAATATAAAAACTTGCGAACGAGCCAAGTCACGAGTCCTACCCAATGACTTTAAATGATTTTTCATTGTATGTGAGGTGACACTCGATCCCTGTCTGTCTCCTATATGATCTACCACAATTTTGAGGGTGTTTTTCTACCTCTAGAGGTACGTGTGCCATAGCTGAGACAAGCTGGACCCATGCCCGCAATCTTCCAGCTCAGCCCCTGCTCTCTTTACAGTAACCACCTAATACTCCTTCCGCTTCTTTGGCTTTCTGTTTTTGCCCTTGATATCCCCAAGGTCCTCAGACTTCAGCTCTTTTTTGAAGGAACTCTGCGCCGACACGGAGCGTGTGAGGTGCTTGGGCTCATCGCCCGCGGAATCCTCATCATGAGAATCGTCGCGACCAATCCAGTCCTTGAAGTTGCCCAAGATGGATCGGAGCGGTTTGTCGTTCTTGTTGCCGATGTATTTGGACGCAAATTCGGTTAATGGGCTCGAAGGCCTGGACGCATCATCGGTGTCGCTAGCAAGAGAAAGGCTGCTATTGCTGGAATGTAAGCTATTTTCGCCCTTTCTCCCACGCAAGTACTCGCGCACTTCGATATACAAGTCCTTGGAGACGTTGTTGAAGTTATTTCTGTTGCGCATCCAGTAGGTTCTGAAATCATTGATATGCTTTTTAAATTCCAACTCATTTTTTTTAAACCAACTCACATTCAACTCTTTCCTTGTGGCGCCACGTGCAAAGTTACGCATGAGGTATTTGTCATAGTCACGGATGATCTTGGTGATTATGTCCGACGTTGAGATTCCCTCCGTTCTTTGCGTGGTCAAAAACATCCCGCGCTCCTTGATTGGCTTGTAGATGTCGTCAGAATCGGCAGACGCGTAGGGCAAATCGTCGTGGGCGACATAATCGATGCGATTTTTGAGCAAGAAGTTGGGAGTTACCACCCAGGGGGCATCTGCAATGACCTCGTCTACCCACCGGCAATGTTTGAGGGTCTCCACACGGTGCTTATCCGAGAGCACCGTTAATCCTTTCCGCTTTTGCGTCTCTTTATCTGACGGGATACCGCACACTAGCTCAACGTTTTTGAATGATTTTTTCGCCTGCTCTAATTGCCGCATATGGCCCAAATGAAACAAATCAAATACTCCATCAGCGTAAATACGGATGGGCCGGTCTGTGGGCGGTAAATTGAACTTATACCCGAGCGGCCGATACTTGCGAAATTCCTCGGGAAGCTCAGCATTCAACATCGTTTCCCGGGCCTCGAATTCCTCCTGTTCTTTCGTTTTCACTTTTCTGCGCTTGTGCAAACTATCCTCACTGCCACTGGATTCAATTTCTGAATTTTCTGCCAGGGCATTGCTGGGGTAAGATTCGTTTATATCTTCCCGCTTGCGCTTGCGAAAGAGCGACGTCAATTTCGGAGCAAACAAGTCCACTGAAAGTGTTCTTGTAAGCGGACTATTAATGTCAGACGCCTCTGCGTCAGTATGTTTGGCCATACTAAGTTGGAAATTAAAACTTTGTGGGGTAGGCAAAGGAGAAACCTTGTTAGGAAGCAAGCACCAATTTATTTGTGGGAGCCGAATCACAATGTCACGTGGGGACACCTGGAAACGAGGAAAAATGATCTCACTCTGCGTCGGCCCACGCGACTTGGGCCATGCTTGAGAGACTAGGCTAAAGCTGGTGCTAGCGTTTCTATAAGGCAGCGCAATTTTGGAAAAGAAGCGACTTTGGAATTTCAAAGCGGGATTGAGATATATGTGATCAGTTTTGTTATCGTTACCAATGTATTCTTGATTTGTTGTGTGGATCATTAATCAGTCAATGCATGCTGCTCCACTTGACCACTGTCTTGTATTGAGACAATTAATGCGATACTGTTGGCTGTGACTTAACCTTACTACCTTCCTGAGGATATAAAGCAGGGCAAATTGGGAACATTCATCTAAAGCGGTATCGTAACTACCTTTTGAACTAATCGAGAATTTGGCATATTCTGCCCGTTGATTATCCTGTATACAATAAGGCTTTTGATCGGCTAAGAATCGGGTTTTTGGATGCCAAGACTAGGCCCAGCTGCGCCTCACGTTACATTCTGGCGTCTCTCTGATATGAGCAAATATATATCATCAGCTGGGAAATGTTATTCTACAGGCTGTTGTGGCGCCGGTAAATGCGCTCACAATGTATCTTAAGTTGTTAATTGATGAAATTTAAAACTTAAACCAGTAAAAGTCATTCAAGCTTTCGATGATTATGAATTTCAGCACTGCAGTATCTCAAGTTGAAATCTACTGTCAGTAACATTTGTGATACACCGAGTCTGCACCGTGACCGGAGATGATGTCCTTTTTGAATAGCATTTCTTGGTCAAAGCTCTCTCGTAAAGAAACGTTTCGTGCTTTGGTGAGAATATCCTCATTACAGTGCTAAGTTGTTGATCTACACAAAATGCAGGGCATGGCAGGAAATATTTTTGTATGGCTTTCGTTGTTCATAGGGCATCCAGATAAAATCATCTCAAGATCGAACAGAAATACTTATTGTACATGAAGAAGGCTGCATTCATCCTTTCAAATAGCTGAAATGGAGTGAGTTCCATGGGACCGATAATATACAAACTAACTCAAGTTAATGTCGACTTAAAGGTGTTTCAGTGCTTAAGTCTTTCCGATTCTCTCATGCGATTCTTTTACCAACTTTCTGTCCCTAGCTGCCAACGTGTCGAAACACCGAGATCGTTGAACCACCCAAAACCTGAAAAGCCTAGCAACATCGAAGTTCAGAGCTATAATATAGATGTGTCCTCGGATAATACGTAGTGCCTAAATTTCTTAACAATATATGTTAAGCCAAAGCATTCTAAAGATGCTTGATAGTGGTTGTCTCCAACTTGAACTTGCCATGCAAATCCGGGATTATTACGTCGTACGAAGCCGTGTTAGCTTCTGGGTCATTCCCATCTGCCTCAACATGTAAAGTTGCCACCAAAGATTCGCTGAAGATAGGATACCTTACGTGTCTCTCGTCGACTTCTTGCTGTTCCAAAATATCAGCATCACGATCAAACAAGGAGCTGGGAAATTTTGAGCCTCCAACCTTGTCTTTGTACAATGGTGACTGTTTCACCAAAACCAAGTCACTCCAGTTTCGTTTATTGAGAAACTGATGATTTTCCCTTTCTGTACCATCAGGGTTGGTCGTGAAGATTGGCAACACGTCTTCGTCAGTATATTTATCGTAACGATGAATTTTGGATCTCTTGTCAAGCAAAGTTGCCATCGCATCGGGTGGTGGAGCATTGATGATCGCGGAAGAGATCACGTTGAAAATCAATCGGGGATCCAGTTCTGGGTGTTTCGTCACATCACGATTAGCGGCTTCTTTGTCCACGGACGACAAGATGTGGGCATGGGGATGGTGATGGATTTTGGTTTTCAACCGGCCAAAACAACACAAATGGACGTCTCCAGATAAAATTGTGACTCTCACTCCGTTTGTCGCACCAAACTCAGTCAATCTCTTGAGCAACATATTTCTTTCCGCCTTATGATGCTTCGAGCACCAATGATCGTTCAAGTCATCCAATACTTCTACCGAGCCATCAAACTCATTCACTAACCCATTTGCGATGATGCCCCTCGTGGCTAAACCCCTTATTGGCTTTAGAAATCTGGAGGTCAACATTTTCTCGAGCCAAACAAGTCTCGGGTACAAGATTGGCACGCCGAGCATCACCAACAAATGCTTTGTTTCGGGACTCTTCTCAATCTCTGCTTGCGCGCGTCGAAAGATGATATTGTAGGTACTGGGCGCCACAATTTCCGTGAGACGACGTTCTGTGCGACAGTCAATCCCCAAAAGGGAGATTTCACGGCCCAAACGGATAAAATTTGAGTGACTTCTTTGTTTGATGAACATGCCTTCCTTCTTGGAAAGTATCCAAGAGGGATCTTCAAGATGGGCTGGTTCTTCTACACCCATATGGTGCTGGAACAACATATAATACTTGTAGGCAACATTTCCGATGGTAGCGAACACATCCAGCGCCATGGTCCTGTCCTTGTAAGACCCAAATCCATCGATGATGTCATGGTCATCGTATATATTTACACTGGGAATTTGTGCCATGGCCAACGGGAACATGGTTTGCAAGGTTGAGCCCGCTTTGCCCTTCCAGAAACCCTGTCCAAACCATTCGAGGTATGACTTCAAATAAAAATTTTCAAAGTCGACTACCATTTCGGGGGTGGCCTTCACGTCTCTCTTCAGATGCGCAGTATGCAATTTGAGCCATGGCTCCAAGGTCTTGCAATGCATTTTAATCGAGTCGTTGTAAATTTGATCGCCACCGCCAAGCATGACATGGTAGTGCTGCGTGGTCGCATGTTTTTTCAAGACGTCAAGCCAGAGAGACAGCTTATACGAAGACGTGTCGGTAGCCAAAGAAAACCCATTACACGAGAAAGACATGACATTCATCGACTCATCTATCGCTGGGATAAAAAACTGGTAAGCATCCTTACATTCACCATTGACAAAGTAACGAACTCTCTGCTCATAAGACGCGAGAGTCAAGTCGATATTGAACCTCCAGAATTGTAGCCCCTCTTTGGTTTCGTAATAACATATACTGGGAAAGTCGCCACTTTCAATCTTATCGGAGCCGGCAGTTTCCGAAGCAGCTCCGATTTTGAAAGAAATGGTCGGTTTACCGCCTTTGGTAACGAGCATCACCGATGCCCTGTAGGAATCCGATCCATTTTCCAAAGTGCCACAGAGTCTGAGAATAGGTCCGCATTGAACTTCGATATCACCTATCTTTCTGGGTTTTGGACAGCTTTCTGGTACGGCCTCCTTGGTCTGCTTGGCATTCAATGCGATGAAATCGTCAATGGGAATCGGGGAATACCAGTCTGAGGTCATTTTTAGATAATCGGGGCGAGTCTGTTTTTGCGAAAAATCCAGAAATCGACCAAATATCCAAGTGCTGTCGAAAGCAAAAACGAAAGACGAGAGGTTTATCCTTTGAATAAAAACAATGCTCAAGCGATCATCTGCCTTTCAGCCAAAAACCAGCCCATGACAATTCACGACTTAGTCAGCGCCTGCATCGCACGCGTTTAGCAACCTAAACAAACGCAGCGAAAGTTCGCCCCATGAACACTCAACCCCCAACGGTAATGGTCGGGCACAATTTAAACACAAATATTTGAAGTGACGGCATGTGGCTTCTTAACCAATCTGTACTAGCTTTGGCTGAAAATAATACAGGTATTAAATGCAAATTACTTGGCTCGAGACTTGACAAAATTTACGCAGAGTGCACATATGCACAGGCTCACTGGCCTTGTTTTCCCAAAATAGCAAACATGTAATGTTCTCTTGGACGCAGTCTTGTTAGCAATTAGTATTTTTCGCGAAAATAATGTTTTAGTATTCTTGAAATCTTTTTGCAACCTGCAAAACTAAACAGAAAAAGATCCTCGAAAAATATTTTTTTTGGCTATGTTTTAGTATTGATCATAATTTTTTACAATATTACAAAAAATATTTAAGCACTTTAACCATCTACCATTCTAATTGCCGTTCTAGAAGCGCTATTTGAACTTCTTCCCAAGTACAAGACGGAGTACGGAAAGAGGCAGAAACTACCACTACATGCAATGAAATAATGCAGTCTTAATGATGGCTTGAATCGATATCCATCATTTCCAAACTTTCGAATGAAGGACGAGTCGATGGCAAATGAAAAGGAGTTCATGAAGTATTTAATGAGAACAGATGAGATAGGGATTGTAATGATGGACAATACTGCAGATTTCGAAGAACTATGTCTTCCGTCATCTATGAGATGGCAAGAGACTTTCTATCTACTCCTGCTATGTCCTCGCGGTCTGAGCCTCTATTCTCCGAGGTGAAGTTCATATAAACGGACAGAAAAAGAAGAGAATTGTCGGAAACAATCAAAATGTTAACAATACTAAAGCCGAGGGGCGTTATGCCGGATTCAAAATTTGATGATTCTCATCCTCAGGTAGAATTAGAAGGCCAACTGACGAATGATCAGAGTTTGTCGCATTATCATACAATTAGACTGGGATCCAAGAAGATTTTGCCCTCCAGGGACGTACGTCACTGATGAAGCGCTGAACGAGAGTGACCCATACTTTCTGGATGATAAAGATGGTCGAAGATCACGGAGATTCTGAGGCTGGTGATTAGCTGGACGAAGAGCCTTCTTTTTTTTTTCGGATGACGATGAAGTTTCTTCCGACTTTGTGTAAAAAGGAAACAATTATGGGTTGTTTGGAGGTTAACCACAATATGTTTGTTAGGAAACGGCCTAATATAGAGGTACTAGAGGGGATAATATATATTGTTGGTTATACTTAGGACTATCTTTAGCTAACGCTTGACCTCCCAACTCCGGGACGTCCGCAGGGGCGCCCTTATTGGCCGGTCCGCACTCGGGGTCGTGCGGTGTCTTGTCTACATCATGTTGTAGGTGTGTAAGCGCATGTGTCTTGTGTGCACACCTGACTGTGGAAAGTCAGTGGTGCAGCGACCTAATCTCGACTAGGTTGCTATATGCGCTGATTAGTTGTGTGAAGTTCCTCTCTGTTTGAGCCTAGCTCTGACTTGGGGAAATGGGATTGACCCTGAGCGAGGCACGAGCTGGAACTCGGGCAAGGAGCGGATCTCCATTGTCCGTGGAAAATAGACTTTCCTATCCGTGTGGGGGGAAACCTGATTGTCTCAAATGGGGGTAGATCTTCTCAATAGCCGGGTCTGTTTCATTAGTTTTTTGAACTATAAATATGTCTAGGCCTGACCCGCAGTATGAGTTGAGAGGGCAGACAAGCTCTTATAATACACAAGTGGATGGCTACTAACCGAACCACTATAAAGCCTGTTCTCGTATCATAACCTTCAAAAGGACACTGAGGTTCAACTCGAGTTTTCCTGTAGCAGCCGTGGTCGCACTGCAACACATCATAACAACATTCCTGCGGTTTTGATCGGTTGTGATATGGGGATCTTGTCGATGTACATGTCACGATGAGCGATATCCTGCACACGGTAACGAGCGCAGATGTTGGAGTCGGGACAGTGTACCACAAGCACTAAGCTTGTATACAGTATACTGATGGATATAGAGACAAAGCAAACTATACCCCGACGGAGTAACCGAAGGAACGGAGTTCAGGAGGTAGTCGGGCTCCGTGGTTGGCAATTCAGATAATGGACATTCTAAAACTTCAGGATCGATTGTTTGTAAACCTAGCTAGGAGAGAAATTTACCCTTAAGGAAAAAGGAGTAGAGAAAAGTCTGAGAAGACTTTTCACTAGTCGCGCCAGCCAGGGAGTGGTGGCTTCCGAAAAAGAGATATACGGTCACGTGCGTCGCGTGACGGTTTTAATAGCTCAACACATCCCCCGAAG
>JAKTWD010000693.1:0-28369 GCA_030581935.1 Metschnikowia corniflorae
ATTTAGAGACCGCAAGGTCGCAACCATTAACATGAACTTGACGGCTCAGCTCAAGGACGCAATTCTTGGTAAAAAACCATATGACCCTGCCGAGGCGAAGCTTGTGCGGAAAATCGATTGGTTTGTCCTCTCGTTCTGCTGCTTATTGTACTGGGTTAATTACTTGGACAGGCTTAATCTTTCAAACGCCTACGTGAGCGGTATGAAGGAAGATTTGAATATGAAAGGGAACGAGTTCAATCTCATAAACACATGTTTTAATATCGGCTACATTGTCGCATTGATACCGCACAATTTGATTATTTTAAAAGTGCCACCTAGATACTGGTTGTCCTTTTGTTGTTTTGCCTGGGGCTTGCTCACTTTATCTCTATATAAAGCCACAGGGTACAAGTTCTTGTGTGCGGTGAGATTCTTTCAAGCCGTTTTCGAGGCACTGACTTTCACAGGTTGCCAGTTACTTTTAGGGTCTTGGTATACTGAAGAAGAACTCGCTAAGAGGACGGCTATCTTCACCTCATCAGGTCTCGTGGGTAATATTTTCTCCTCAACAATGCAGGCAGCCATTTACCAGAATATGGACCAGAAGAATGGCCTTGCAGGTTGGCGTTGGCTTTTTATCATTGACTTCTTGATCACTGTGCCGATTGCCATATATGGTGTGATATGTTTTCCTGACACACCAAAAACCTGCAAGGCATTTTACTTCACCGAATTTGAAGTGAAGTTGGCATTATCGAGAGTTAAGCCCAAATCAGCTACAAGGCTCGACTGGTCCTTAATATGGCGAGTCTTTGGCAGATGGCATTTGTACATGTTCTCGATTCTATGGGTGCTTGGCGGCGAGAACGAGTCATTCTCAACGAACTCTCTTTTTGCACTCTGGCTTCAATACTTTGACTATACCATCCCACAACGAAACCACTACCCCATGGGGGTATATGCCATGGGCATTTTCGCCAATGTTGTTTTGTGCTACTATGTAGACTTGACACATGGCATGTATCACTACCGAGCTGGCTTGGTGATTGCGGTTTTTATGGTGATATCTGCCAGTTTGCTTGTATCAAAACCTTTAGATGAAGCATACGTGTTCACTGCTCATTACTTGAGCGCATGGGCTTACGCGGGACAACCCGTCTTTTTTGCATGGGCCAATACAGTAATTTACAACGACACTGAGGAACGTGCGGTGGTACTTGCTTTTATGAATATGTTGAGTAATGCTGTGAATGCCTGGTGGTCATTGCTATTCTATGGTGCATCAACAGCTCCTAATTTTCAGAAAGGATGTTACTCAATGTTCGCCACAGCTGGAGCGTCTGCAGTAACTGTGCTTTTCATACGATATTTGCAGTTGAGACATTCAGCCGACAAACCTGCTGTTGTATTTTCAAAAACAATCATCGATGAGCATCGCAAAGAGGAGCTGATGTAACCAATACATTGTCAGGACTCACACTTTAAAGTATAGTTGCGAGATATCTCCACGTGAGCGAAAAGTGTAATAGTCACAGCTGACATTAATGCGAAATATATTGAAAGGCAAAAGAGACATCGTCAAACTGACTCTCATTTCGCAACAAGATATCCTCGTTGGTTCCCAACGCCTTGTGGTTCAAATGATTCCATGTTGTGGCATCTCCGTACAACATAGCTGGAGATTTGATATGCTGGCCCTTGTCCTTCGAGCACCGCTTACAATTATATGTGTCATGTGTATCACACTCTGTATCCAGCCGGTATTGGAATAAGAGCTTTAACATGTCCCCACTAAAGATCCGCTCCACGTCTTCTTTTTCGTCAACAACACAAGAGGAGAGTGAAAGTTTGACGGACTGTCTTTGGAAAATCTTCTCTTCGATTGATCCCGTGCAAATAAATCTGTAAATAAAACAATCTTTCTTCTGCCCGTCTCTCCAGACTCTGGCTAATGCTTGCTGGTCCGAGGCGGGGTTCCAGTCAGGGTCCATCAATACCAAACGATTGGCACCAATCAAATTGATTCCACAACCACCAGCTTTCGAAGAGAGCAAGAAAATAAACTCAGATCCTGCGGGATCATTGAACTTGTCGACAATTTTCTGTCTCTTATTGACTGTCAATGTTCCGTCGAGACGCAAAGATCCAAAATTTTTGTACCTGCACATTTTCTCGATCAAATCTAGAGTCTTAGTGTAATTGGAGATCACAACAATCTTATCGTCGGTTTCAGCGTGTATCTTGTGAAGAAAACGTTCCAAAACCAGGAACTTTGCGCCAAACCATGTCTGAATTTCACGCCCGCGTCCGCCCGAATTCAGATTTTCATAATCCTCGGGCATCAACCTGCGACTTCCTGGTATCTCGTCTGGGATATTGAGTAAGTCTGGATGGGTGCAAAGTTTTTTCAAAGTGTCAATAGCCTTCAAGGGCTGAGAGCTGATCATCTTTTTGTTGGCATCGGAAGAGATGAAATGCTCATAAACTGCTCTTTGAAAGTCTGTGAGGCCAACATAAACGACGTACTCGTACTTGATTGGCAAGTACTTTGAAAGAATATCGTTGGTACGCCGAATAATGAACTTAGACACAAGCAGAGACAATTCGGTCAATTTTTCTTGCCCTTTCGCCACCTCCTTATCAGTTGCAGCGGCATCTCGACCCTTCAAAATCAAGTTTTCATAATTCTTCCTGAAATCGTTTCTCGTGCCAAGGTAGCCAGGGTTTGCAAAGTTGAGGAGTGAAAAGTACTCGGACAAATCGTTCTGAATTGGTGTACCACTCAAAATGACACGTCTTTCACATCGAAGAGCATTGAGAGCAGTGAAGGTAAGGGAATCACCATTTTTGAGACGATGACCTTCATCCGCGAGCATAAGTCCCACCTCCGTGCCAGCTAACTTGTCAACATTTCTTCGTAGAGTTTCATAGGAGATGATCAAAACAGGACGGACAATGTTGCGCCCAGAAGCAACAGACCACTGCTGGAGAGCTGGGCCCAAGTCAGCCGCTTTGGTGCTCTTGCCATCGACTGCAAGAGGGGTAAGCACGCCTTCTCCCAACCACTTGATGATCTCATTGGCCCAGTTTCTGACGAGAGAAGATGGACAGACAATGATGCACTTTTCAATAGTTTTCTTACCACGAGGTCCCTGCCGCAATAACGTCCACATGAGTGCCAAACACTGTAAGGTTTTTCCTAACCCCATCTCATCAGCCATGATACACCCTTTTGCTCGCAGATCTATAAGCCCCGAAGTACATCTATAAAGAAACTTGACGCCCGCAACTTGATGCGGACGAAGTATCTTAGCGAGCCGTGGGTCTATCACCACGGGAACATCAGCATACTTCAGGTCAGAGTCAGATGTTTTGCATATGCCCAACATTTCAGCCAATGACTTTTGCGGACGGCGTTTTTTTGCTGGCGGAACAACTTCAAGAAGCTCGGGTTCTGGAGAAGATGATAGAATGACTGTAAGGTCGGAGGAAGGGGGAGACGGAGTAGGTGTTTTCTTCTCAGGCTCTTCCGAGACAGGAAAAACATCAACGGTAGGGTCATAAAGTACAATCGCAAACTCGCTCGTGGGATCATGAAGAGGCCTTGGCGGCAACACTATTTTTCTGCGCGTTCCTAACGGGGGTGGAGGCAAAGCGTTTGCGATGATTTCACGGTTCTTATCATTTTTCGCAAAAGGGACCGTAAACAGTTTGCGAAATGCTGTTTCGTTTTTGGAAACAGCATCTCCTTGAAGCATGGCTCTCAGCATGAGAGCTCCTCGCCTTTTGGACTTGATGGGGTCTACGCTTTCATCCACGTTGAACTCATATTTGGAGTCGTCGTTATCAATGGAAATGACATCGCCTTCTGCATAGTTTTTAACACCACTTTTGGCTTTACGGCACGGTAGTCTCAGCGGAATATTCTTATTGAGCGAGTTTCCAGATATGGTAGCAAATGGCACCCGAAATGGTTTGGCTAGACGCGTTTCAGAGTCCTTAATTTTGGGCGGGCGGTTTTCCTTCAGCACACCAGCGCCTGACCCAAGGGGAGTCGTAAATTGAGTAAGAGGCTTTCTGACAGCCATAATAAGAAATATCTGAAAAGTTTCAGAAAAATGAAGTGATTTGTGTCGCCTTACACTGATGTAGAAATCTAGTAAACTGTTAACATTAGTCTGTTTTGATGTTCCTGTGGATAGCCAGAGCACGCTACTGAGAGCAGACGCGAGAGCGCGATGGCAAAATGACTCGATAGATTAGGCCCTTCGGCAAGCCCCAAGTCACCATGACGTTGCTTATCCATCTCGAGATCACACATAAGAACGAATTTCTCTTCAGGGTTTACGAAATTTATCTTTATTATTTGTTGTTCGAAGCGCCGAGACTTTTACTTCAATAATTTGTTCTCTGGTCGCGTCGTCCCACCGAATGTGCAGTCTCGATCGATTGCCCTCTACATTGGCTAAATGCGGGATCCACATACCAACCTCGAACAGAAAATGAATCCACGTGATTGAGTTTGCTAGCAAATCTAATAGTAACAATCTCGCTTAGAAATCCTCAAATTAGTAAAGCCCGTCAATTATCGATATGGATGAGATTCTAGCTAAGGCCAGTAACCAAGCGGTCACTTTCGCTATCCGTTCGGGCATTTCATTGGCGTCTGGCTTCGCCATTAAAAAAGTCTCACAATTGCTTGATCGAATTCCGCCACTGGAGAAAGCAAGACTTGAATCCACAAAGACAAAACTCTCGACAAAAACGGCGATTCTTTCAACCTCGATTGACCTTATAAAACTCTCAGCAGCTCGTGGGAACTCTGCATTGGAATCTACAGTAGACTTGGTATCCGACTTGAAAGATGAGATCGATAAGTTTGACACAGAAATTGCCGAGATATTACAGCAGCTTAGCTCCTCCAACCAAAAAGACTCAATTAAGGCTGCTGAAATTAAAATTCAAGGGCTCCTAGATTCGATTAACGATGCTATTCCTTTAATCAATCTCGCACTTATCACTAGTGGTGTAAATTTGAGCAATGCCATGAACCCACGAATCTCACCAAGCAGACTTTTGCAGGCCTCCAGTCATATAACTGAATCTAACGCAAAATACGAAGCAGCGTCGCAAAGGAAAAATGCTTCAGTACAGGTGGGCCCCGCATTTGACCTCAAACTATTTTCCATATTTTACAATCCTAGTAGACTCAGATATGTCGATGATAAAGGGTCGACACAGTCAGAGGAAGCTGGATCTCTGGATTATCTTGCCTCAGCTGTGTCATGGAAAGAAGAATTTGCTCGCGCTCTGTGTAAGCTCGAACGAGTTTCTGGGAAAAAATACGAATATCACCTAGTGATAACTGAGGATTTCAGTGATGGTAGGTATCACGAGAAGGAGGATGCACCACGAGAGAAGCGTATCAAGGTTCACAGTATTGTGAAGCAGTTTTTCAGTGCGAGTGGAAAACTCTTACGCTTGGAGGGCTCGAATTCACCTGTTCTTACTCTTAAAACTCACTCAGTTGAGGGCTCACAATACATAGCTCTTGGAGAAGTGGGTATAGATTTTGACAACGAGAGTGACGAGGAAAGTGGTAGCGATTCAGAGGACGAATTTGCAGACGTGCCAGAGCTCCAAAATGCTGCAAAATTCAAGTTTTTGTCGCTACTAGAGTATTTGATCAGACTCGCTGCACTTCAAGAGAGCGAACAAATGTCAATATTGGAGGTGAAAGATGAAAAGCTCCTGCTTTATTTACATGACCGCACTGACAACTCTCTTATGCCAATCAGCCACAAGGAGAAATTACAGGCCGAGGCAGAAAACAAAACAAAAGAACACATTCTTCAAGTTGACTCCAGCGTAAACAAACTTCAGAACTTGTCTTTAGACGATGTACAACTTAAATAGGTATACTATACCCTTAAATATACGGTAAGTAACCTTTCATGTTATGCAATCAGTCAAACAAAAAAAAAAACTTATAATTCTATAAATAAAGATACTCAAAAGGTGTTTTGTAGAGGCTCGAAGAGTTGCTGATACATCGGGATCAGCGAGAACTCTGAGTATTCTGAACCGAAGTCATTGTCAGGCTGGTTCTCCGAAGGCTGGCTATAATCCATGATCTCATTTGTCAAAGGTTGCAGCGTATCAGGTTCGTTCGCGTAAAGGCTCAGGGATTCTTCTGCAACTTCTCGTAGATATGAAACGATATCATTCGCATTCTGCAAACCGCCATCAAGACTGCCTAGTTTTCGCTCAAGACCCTGTCGAGGCGACATTTCCGCTGAGGAACCAGCCTTTGCCGGAAATACGACATGTTCTTTTGGGGTTGCGTTTGAGTTGTGGTGTAACTGCAGATGAGATCTCGAAAGCGACGTTTTTCTCCGATTCAACAGTAGCTGCCTCGATATGGACGACTGTGGGGTGATATTTCCACTAAGTTGTCCGTTCCTCGGCAACTCCTCGTCACTAAGAATGGGAAGCAGCTTGTTCTCGTTGTATAGACCGGGCGAATTGAAGCCTATGTGGTGAAAGTCGTCATTTGAGTTGTTATCTGACATGTTGAAAGGTGGAAACGCGGCCGAACTGGACGATTTCGGGAAATGTAGCAGACCCAACTGCGAGGTCTCGAATAGATTCTGCTTGCTTGTAGTAGAAGATGTGGATGCAGCAGACATGACACTCTCGGAACGCTTGGGTCTGTTTGCCAGATGCCCACCACTGAACGAGGTAGATGGTTTGAGTGGGCGTGGGTGGTGGGTCGTTCCATTCATGCTTTGAAGGGAAATCGAAGACTGATGATTTGAATGAAGATTGACATGAGCAGATGTACCTTGCTGATGCATAGAGTCTCCTCGACTGCGAACCGGTACTGGCTGAGACCCTTCCTTCTTTTCGCCTGCAATCATGTTATATCTATTTTGTAGCACTTGAACATCCGGGGACAGGCTATGCTGTTCGGGGAATCCCAGAAGAGGTAGCGACTTATCGTCCTCAAACGAGTTGAAGCCAACCAACGGAAAGAGTGGAAACATGTTTTCCATTAGGTCCAAATCTGCGTCTGAAGGTGGGTTTGGGAAATAGTTCATACTTCTCAAACGCTGCGATTGCAGTAAATGGCCCAGGTCACCGTTAGTCAAAGACGAAACCGCCTTTGTCAGATCATCGGGGAAGCTACTATGTCCATTCAATCCAAATGACTCTGAGTGGTTTGGGGCTCGGCTCTGTGGACTGGCACTGGACCCAGGATGCAGCATCTGGGACAGTCTGTACTCCAGATTCGCAGAATGCTGACCATTTTCGGAATTAGGCTCCTCAGGGGTCTCAAACGGAAGCAGCTTCAGCGAAGAAAAGTAGTCTAGAAGCCCACCTTCAGTCTCGAAGGGAAGCGCTATATCCTCAATTATAAAGTCCAGATCTTGCGTAACTGCTGGAGCATGAATTGATTTTACAGAAGCAGAATCGCTTGACCTCGGCTGCACAGCTTCGTTTTGACTGGCGTCGCCAGGAGCCAGCGCCAAAACATCTGTTGAAAGTTTCTTCTTGGCCCCATGAGCCAGCGCCGGTTTCTTTTCCTTGATTACACATACACACGTGCATTGTGAGTTTTTATGACACGGGCACGAGGCGAAGTGCTGGCCCGGCGACTTTCCTTTCTTGCCACAGTTGCACAGAACATGCGAGTTTTTAATCTTACGTTGTTCTCGGCAATGGGTACATTGTGAGGCCGGACGGCCCTTTGGCTTGATCATCACCAAAGGCTTATCTGTATGCGAACAAGAGCTGACCCGGTGGCCACGAATGCACCGTTCGCAAGCGTACTTGACACCATTTAATAGTACCATATCAGTGTAAGTTTCAGCCAATTAGGCTATTTGCAGTGGCAAATTGAGCAAGAAATCTGGAAGGTACCTTGACCGATTAATATAAAAAACTGATGATCGGAGACTCAGATGCACCTGGAGCAAAAATTTGCCTTTACAAAAGGATGAATATGTGTAGTTGTAGTGAAATGGATCTTTCTGTGATTTTTCTGTGGCTAGCGTGAGACTAACCAGATCTGCCGTCTTATAATGAGGCACGCCTGCTGGGAAGCTGGTTTTCTTTTTCTTTTTTCCTGCCTGTGTCGGTTTTTTCTTGCCTCGCTCGGTTTTTTTTATCCCACCCGCTTTCACTCGGCTGACCAGGGCTTAGCGAGCGAGCATCACACAATAGTAATGCGACGGTACATCATAAAAAGAAAAGTCCGGCAGACGTGCGCCGCACTATGAAACGCCACGCCTAAATCTCACTATGTCTCACTATGCTATGAACCACGCGAGGTCTCACCACTATAACGTTGCGCACAACATTTACGGTTTGCTGCTGGATTATGTGATATTTCGTATTAAACACTCAATAATTGAGTATTTTCCTCTGTCTAGGTTTTTTAAATTTTGGTAGGCTGCATGTGTGCAAGGTCAATCTAGATGTTGAGTGTGGAGAATTTGGACGTGGCGGAGCACAAGTCTTGGCTAGTTCGGCTTTCTTTTTCGATAAAGTCCCTTGATTTCTTAGCCATCGCGTAGGCTCCTCGAACCGTCCAATTACGAAACATTTTTTTGCTGTTGTGACTGAATCCATATCGTACTATTGAGCAACGGAGCTTGTTCATCATATTGCCTTTTTAGGTTCAGACGACGCTCCATTTAGGCGCCCCCATTGTCGCGATAACGTGGCGTTAATCCGAACAGTAATGTATCAAGCCTGCAAACTACGTCAGTTCAGTTGGCCGGAAGTTTACTCTGACTAAAATATCAAATTTTTGTTCCAGGCAATTTTGTAACAGATTGGTGTACATGTGGGGCTTGGCTCATAGTAAAAGGAAACTGGTGACACGCGTCAATGACTACACGCGCCTCAGATCTTGGTAGTTTCCAAACGATCACATAGCCCTGCATCAACTCTAGAATCGATGTGAATTGTTTTTTCGCGGCAAAAGCTTGACAAACTTAGCCTCGAAATTAAGCCAGCTATACGATTAGACATTCATTTAACGGTCGGTTTGATGTAGACAGCTTTTGTGTTTTTCGTGACATTCTGATAGTCTGCAAATTTTTGTTTGCGCGCCAGGCGTTATGAAACATCTTCAACTTTCTGTGCGCTAGACTGGTGTTTTCACATTTACTCGAGCCTGAAGCTTCTAGAGAATGTTCCTTTCAGATTTAGCTCAAAATGTGGTCAAATGAACTGTTTGCGTTCATCTACCTTGAAGCAATATTTAGCCGTTGGTCGATCAATTGTTAGCAATGAAAGCAAATTGGCCGACTGAAATATTGCTACAAAGTCACCAGCTCGAACATTTCGACACTCAAACACCTTCAATAGCATCTAAATTTTTAATTTCGAAATGGCAAGATGCCAAGGCAATGTCAAACTTATTTCTTTGAGAGTTCTCTTACGAAGTAAAGCACGCAGGGTTTGCCGATGCGATGCACGCCTTCACATCCTAGCCCTCTAACCATTTTGTAGAAGCGCTAAAATAATACATTGATTATTATGCAGCCGAATGGAGACAAGCAAACCAAAGTAGTAAGCCTTTTCATTTAAGAAAAAAATAGGCCCTGAATAAATTTAATTTAGCTCTGAACAAAAAATAGAAGATTTTTGTATCACAAATCGCTGACATGCTTTTTTGTCAAATATCAAAGTACAAATCGAATCAAGGCAGTCCATGGGAAAGACGATTCAAAATACCAAAGTAGTTTCTGTTGTCAATGAAACTGCCAATATTTGCGTTGACCAATACTCACTGTCTTACTGGCTGTCTTGCCGCAGCTTCGCAGTGACCCCACAATCGGAAAGATTGGCTTGTGCAGTTCCGGGGCAATCCTGGAAGATCGGATCCGAAGCAATAGCTATCGACTGAAATAATCATTGGAGCATATTCAGGATTTCAACTCTCGAGAGAAGAAAAGCTGAATTCTTATCGCAATCATCAATTCCACATTCTTTATAGTTTCGTGAGTACAGTTTCAGGACTTGTAGTGAGGAGATTTCTTCTGAGCTTCCGAGGCTCGCATACCCCTCCTCCGCTTTTACTGATAAGGCAATCCGCGAGAATTCTCCATACAACAAGTGTATCTCTTGAAGTTTTTTAACAGCTAAGATTTAGTGTACTCTCCGTATAGTGATTTCGTTGCGAAGCAAAATATCACTGCTAACCAAATGTTGTCTCATGAGGAAGTGAGTGCCCACAGCCTGAGGCAAGACTGCTGGGTAATTATTCACGGCAAAGCTTACGATGTGTCTGAGTTTATCGACGAGCATCCAGGTGGTGCCGCTGTGATTTTGAAGTACGCCGGTAAGGACGCCACAAAGGCTTTTGATCCGATACACCCGAGCGATACTTTAACCAAGTACTTGCCCGAAAAGTATCATCTTGGACCAGTGGATGAAACAACTAAGCCACAACCGAGATCAAAAGCAAAAATCAAGGGTGAGCCTAATGTTCAAAAGGCACAGCTAGCTGTGTCTTCAGCAGCTTCTTCAAACAAGGGTAATATAGTAGACGAATATGATGTGGAGTATGATGAGCAAGATGGAAAGGATCCTCTTCCACTCAGTCCCAATTCAGTAAGCAAAGAGCTTACTGTTCCCAAAGCTGGTGCGACAATTGAAGAAGAAGATCTTGATGACGAAGAGTTTGACGAAGATGGAGAACCTTTGACTCGACATGAGAAGCTGAGACGTAAACACTTGAAAGCTATGCCGGACCTCTCTCAAATGTACAATTTGCACGACTTCGAGTATGTTGCAAAACTCACAATGGAGAAGACCGCATGGGCATATTACTCTTCTGGAGCAGATGATGAAATCGCACTACGGAATAATCATCTCTCTTACCACAAGATCTTCTTCAATCCGAAGGTATTGGTCAATGTTTCTAATATAGACTTGAGCACCACGATGTTGGGCACGAAAACTCTGGTGCCCTTTTACATAACAGCAACCGCCTTAGGAAAGTTGGGCCATCCCGATGGTGAGAAAGTTCTCACACGAGCAGCAGCAAAGCAAGATGTGATACAGATGATACCAACACTTGCCTCGTGCTCCTTCGATGAAATCATGGATGAGGCAGATGGGACTCAAACACAATGGTTTCAGTTGTACGTGAATTCAGACCGTGAAATCACCAAAAAATTGGTCCAACACGCCGAAAAGCGTGGGATCAAGGGTCTTTTCATCACCGTAGACGCGCCTCAATTGGGCAGGCGTGAAAAGGATATGAGGTCAAAGAACGTCGAAGACATATCCCATGTGCAAGGGGAGGGTGACGATGCAGATAGAAGTCAGGGTGCGGCACGTGCCATTTCCTCGTTTATTGACACAGGCTTGAATTGGGAGGATTTACAATGGTTCCGCTCGATTACAAAAATGCCAATCATCTTAAAAGGTGTTCAAAGTGTAGCAGACTCGCTCAAAGCAATCACGTGTGGCGTGGATGGCATTGTCCTCTCGAACCATGGTGGGCGTCAGCTCGACTCGGTGAAAGCACCGATTGAGATCTTGGCGCAGCTCAATCCAGTTTTGAGAGGAAAAGGACTTTTGGGAAAACTCGCTATCTTTGTCGATGGAGGTGTACGCAGAGCCAGCGATATTTTGAAAGCCATTGCGCTAGGCGCTACCGGGGTGGGACTTGGGCGGCCCTTCTTGTACGCGATGTCTACATACGGAGATGATGGTGTTTATAGAGCCATTCAAATTTTGAAGGATGAAATGGTTATGAACATGCGGTTGCTCGGAGCGCCCACAATACATCACTTGGACGAATCCTTTGTTGACTTGTCTGGTTTGAACAGGCACACGCCAGATGACAGGCTTTTCAGCGGGGTCTACGAACCACTTGAGCATCCAGAGTTCAAGTCAAAATTTTAAAGCAATAGATCTGGATGCGCAATTGCTTTTGGCGAGAAGCGTGTCCAGATCCCTTACTACGCCTCTTTGGAAAGGCTGGACCGCGGCTTTGGCGATTTTTCGAGAATGCCTGCACCCGTCTTGTGTTGCCTCCTGCTGTTGGAGTCTGAGGTGAGGCGGGCATTCTAACTAAATGCTCACAAAGAACCCGCGAGCTTTTGTCTGTCTTGTGCAGTGCCTTGACGAATCTGAAACAATGGTGGTTGAGATGACGCAGTGAGATTTCTATCAAATGCTTCTCATAGTCATATTCATATCAAAAAAGGCTTAATCATCAATATAAAGTGCATCGGATAAACTTTACTTTGTCTTCCTCTTCAACCCCAGTGTCATTTAGATTCAATAATAGTAAAAGAGCGTCGATCCAAATGTTGTCACGTGACAAAGCTAGCGGCGCGGTGTCCAATTTTTCTTAGCGGTGAGAAAATGTTCCATGCCATGTGTACATACACGGTGTTTTCTTTAGTGCCTCTGATCTGAACGCATCTTTTGGCTCCAATTCGGTCACATAAAAACGTTCTATTTTTGTTTCATTTCCATCGGATCCTCTGCCGATTACGCGTGCGACTCAACCCCCAATTATCGTCGTCGGGATTAGCTTGGTTCGGCTCCTGTGAAAGACGCGATTTTCTCCGTGAGATCACAACCTGCGAAGAACCAACACTTTTACCATTCTGATACCCACACATAGATCTTGTTTCACCCAATCAGAGCAGCTTCCATCATAAACACAGGCAATTCTTAACCATGTCTGCCATCTATGACATTGGAACGTATGTATCTCTCATTTACGACACGTTGACCCATTGTTGATTTTTGAGTACCTTCTTCGCAACAAGGCTGAAACGCGCTATAACATCACTCAGCCCCTGATTCCAAGGCAGCTATGTTTTCCTATGAATATAATTTATACTAACAATTATAGCCGCTGTTGGTTCCCTGATGAGAAACTCGGCTGGATAGGTGTCACTGTTCAGTCGAACGTCCAGAAGGATCTGAAACACACGATACTGTTGGTGTCTGATTCTGACGAAACACATACATACACTGTGGAAACCGACAACCTTAGCGAGGATAATGAAAAACTACCCCCTTTGAGGAACCCACCTATTCTTGAGGCGGCCGAGGACTTGACGTCGTTGTCGTATCTAAACGAGCCAGCGGTGTTGCATGCTATTAAGGTGCGGTACGCCCAGTTGAACATCTACACGTATTCCGGAATTGTTTTGATTGCCACCAATCCGTTTCAAAAAGTCGACCAGCTCTATTCTCAAGACATTATTCAGGCGTATGCCGGGAAACGTCGTGGTGAGTTGGACCCGCATCTTTTCGCGATTGCTGAAGACGCGTATAGGTGTATGAAAATGGATGGTAAGAACCAGACAATTGTCGTTAGTGGTGAATCTGGTGCAGGTAAGACAGTAAGTGCTAAGTACATCATGCGCTACTTTGCTTCTGTTGAGGAGGACCTGGAGTTGCAGAACAAAATAGGTACAGACCACAAGGCCGACATGTCTGACGTCGAAAAGCAAATTTTGGCGACCAACCCGATCACGGAGGCCTTTGGAAATGCAAAGACAACCAGAAACGATAACTCTTCTCGTTTCGGAAAGTACCTCGAAATCTTGTTCGACAAGAAGACGTCTATTATTGGTGCCCGTGTGAGAACCTACTTATTGGAGAGATCCAGATTGGTGTTCCAACCGAAAAGCGAAAGAAACTACCACATCTTTTACCAGATGTTGGCTGGTATGAGTGAGGACGAAAAGGCTGCTTTGAGTTTGACCTCAGCCGAGGACTACAAGTACACCAATCAAGGGGAGGCAATCGATATACCTGGTGTTGATGATGGCAAAGACTTCGCTCTCACGAATGAATCCTTGTCCTTGATTGGTATTGACAGCGCTAAGCAAGCTGACATCTACAAGATATTGGCCGCATTGTTGCATATCGGTAACATCGAGATTTCTGCCACACGTAACGATGCGCATTTGTCAGCCGACGAGCCCAATTTGGCCAAAGCGTGTCAATTGCTTGGGATTGACGCCGTGAACTTCAGCAAATGGTGTGTCAAGAAACAAATCACCACTAGATCGGAGAAGATCGTCAGTAATCTCAACCATAAACAAGCTTTGGTTGCAAAAGATTCCTTTGCAAAGTACATATATTCTGCTTTGTTTGACTGGCTTGTTGATTACATCAATGTCGATTTGTGTCCTCCAGAAGTTGCCGAGAAGATCAATTCTTTCATCGGTGTCTTGGATATTTATGGGTTTGAACATTTCGAGAAGAATTCTTTTGAGCAGTTCTGCATCAACTATGCCAACGAAAAATTGCAACAGGAGTTTAATCAACATGTCTTCAAGTTGGAACAGGAGGAGTACGTTCAAGAGCAAATCGAATGGTCTTTCATTGACTTCGCGGACAACCAGCCATGTATCAACTTGATCGAGAACAAATTGGGTATATTGGCTCTTTTGGATGAGGAATCTCGATTACCCGCTGGGAACGATGCATCCTGGATCGAGAAGATGTACCAGAATCTCGACAAACCACCCACGGACAAGGTGTTCAAAAGGCCCCGGTTTGGGCAAACGAAATTTGTTGTCGCTCATTACGCTCATGACGTCTCATATGACATTGAAGGTTTCATCGAGAAGAACAGAGATACAGTGGGCGAGGGACATTTAGATGTTTTGAAGAATACTGAAAACGAGATGATGCAAAGCATATTGTCTGTTCTTGACAAAAACAATGCCGAGCTAGAAAAGGCAAACGCCAATCCTTCTGGCCGCAAATCACTAGCTGCGAAAAAGCCAACTTTAGGGTCGCTTTTCAAGAACTCGTTGATTGAGCTCATGAAAACGATTGATTCCACAAATGCACATTACATTCGATGCATCAAGCCCAACGAGCAGAAAATAGCTTGGGAATTTGATTCTTTGATGGTGTTGTCGCAGTTGAGAGCATGTGGTGTTTTGGAGACAATTCGTATATCCTGTGCGGGCTTCCCTTCGCGTTGGACTTATGTGGAGTTTGCAGACAGATACCATATCTTAGTTCGCTCCGATGAATGGATGAAAGTCATGAGTGGTGAGACAACTCAGGAGTCTGTTTCTGGACTCTGCGGAAAAATCTTGGACGAGAATATTTCAGATCGCTCTAAATACCAATTGGGTAACACGAAAATCTTTTTCAAGGCTGGTTTGTTGGCCCACTTCGAGAAATTGAGATCCGACAAGTTACACAAATCTGCTGTCATGATCCAAAAAAATTTGAGGAAGGTCTACTTCCGCAAACAATATTTGGAGAAGCGTGCGTCCATCGTTCAAATGCAGTCGTTGGCTCGTGGCTATGTCAGGAGAGCTGGGATACAAAGGGAGAGAGAGTACAAAGCTGCTACTAGCGTGCAAACTGCTGTCAGGGGGTTCCTCGCTAGAAAGCATTACAAAGATGCACAAAATGCATGTGTTCTGTTGCAAAAAGCTATCAGAGGTCTTCAGGCTAGAAAGAACTTCAAACACTTGCAAATTGAGAGATCTGCTCTTATTTTGCAAAGATCATTCAGGGGCTTGTCAGTGAGGCGGGATTTCATTGCACAGAAAAAATCTGCTGTTGTTATTCAATCGCTAATCAGAAGGAAGCTAGCTCGCAAAGAATTGATCCAGTTGAGGCAGGATGCAAAGTCTGTAAACCGCCTTCAAGAGACTTCCTACAAATTGGAAAATAAGGTAATTGAGTTAACCCAGTCGCTTACCAGCAAAATTCAAGACAACAAGAGTCTTGTTGCCGAGATCTTGAGTCTCAAGGATTTGCTCAGTCAATCCAGCAGCGCGACGGAGGCATTGAAATGTCGAGAAGTCGAATTCAACCAAAAGTTTGACAGCTCAAATTTGGAACATCAAAAGGAAATCGAAGGTTTGAACAGAGAATTAGACACAATCAAGCAGGAGTATAACTCAGCCGAGAGCAAGATCGAACAATTGACGAAAGAGCATGCAGAGTTGAGACAGTCTGTTCAACGCAATATCGAAGAGCTTAACCAAGCGAAAGAGGCGTTGGTGAAGCGTGATACTATCGAGGTGGACTTGAAGTCTCATATTGAACAATTAAAGTCAGAGCTTCTGGCTCTCCAAACTCAACAGAGCTTAATCACAAATGCGAAAACCAGAAGTGTGAGTAATAAGAGGCACAGCAGCGCCACAGGCTGGAACGGTAATCAATCCATGGAACAGATGCAAAGGCCGGTGTCGGTGATTGCTGTATCGACTGATGAGTACAATGACATCGATGACATCAATGACGAGCTTTTCAGATTGTTGAGAGATTCTAGACAATTACACAGAGAAATCGTGGAAGGCTTATTGAAAGGATTGAAGATTCCTCCTTCGGGTGTTGCCGCGGATTTGACAAGAAAAGAAGTCTTGTTCCCCGCTAGAATAATCATAATCATTCTTTCCGATATGTGGAGACTCGGGTTGACCAAGGAAAGTGAGGAGTTCCTCGGGGAGGTACTCGCTGCTATTCAGCAAATTGTTTCTACTTTGAAAGATGAAGAGGTTGTTCCAAATGGTGCATTCTGGTTATCAAATACCCATGAATTGTACTCCTTTGTGTCATACGCGCAACAAACGATCATTGCCAATGATGCACTTTCGAACGACATGAGTGAAGAGGAGTTTGATGAGTATCTCAAACTAGTAGCGGTTGTTAAAGAAGATTTTGAGTCTTTGTCTTACAACATCTACAATATGTGGATGAAAAAGATGGAGAAAGACTTAGAAAAGAAGGCAGTTTCAGCTGTGGTCATGTCGCAATCGCTTCCTGGATTCATGGCTCCAGACACTTCTCCATTTTTGGCCAAGGTCTTTTCAAACGGTGTGCAATACAAAATGGATGACATCTTGTCATTTTTCAATTCGGTTTACTGGTCAATGAAGTCGTATTTCATTGAGAGTGAAGTGATGAACGAGGTTATCATTGAGTTGCTCAGATTTGTCGATGCCTTGTGTTTCAATGACTTGATCATGCGGCGCAACTTTTTGTCTTGGAAGCGTGGTCTACAAGTCAATTACAATGTTACTAGACTCGAAGAATGGTGCAAACAACACGACGTGCAAGAAGGGTCGGCATATTTGATTCACTTACTTCAGGCGGCTAAACTTTTGCAATTGAGGAAGAACACTAAAGACGATATTGACATAATTTACGAGATCTGCTACTCGTTGAAGCCTATCCAGATACAGAAGTTGATCTCGCAGTACTATGTTGCTGAGTACGAAACACCAATCGCACCAGATGTGTTACAAGTTGTCGCAGATAAAGTGAAGCGGACAGACGGGTCGAATGACGATTTGTTTGAGGTGATTGCTACCGATGGGCACTTCAACGACCCATTTAGAAGCATCAACCTTAGACCATTCTCGCGTGTGGAGGCTTACGTTCCCGCATGGTTGAGTTTGCCGGTGATTAGAAGAATCGTGGAGTTGGTGGCCAAAAATGCTTCGGTTCTGGAATCCGCCTCGGTGGAGAACGGCTATGCCAATGCTTAGGAACTGAACAGAGCTAGAACGGAAGAGACTTGAGAGATGGAGGAATAGATAGCCATACCTGTATAGAGTTTAAACCACGTATATATTAGAATATGGAATTTTTGTTGTACATATCTTTTGACGACTTCGTTTGCGTCACGTGGCTTTGGGCTTTTCCATCTCCTCTGCTGTCTTTGTTTTCATCTGTAAAGCGTGCAACCCTTTCTCTTCAAACTCGTCATCTAGTAACAGGTAAATAAGGCGGTGCCTGGCAGGCATGGTTTTTCCTTTGAACTCTTCACTCACTACCTCAAGTCTAAAGTGAGACTCTGCGATATTTGATGCATTTTGCATTGGCGCATGGTGCCTGTGTTTGAGCGAGTCATTAGAAACTTTCAAGAACGAGGGCTTCAAGTTTTTAGTTATCTTCTCAATGATCAGAAGCTCAATGGGGCCCGGAGTTTCGGAAGATTTTATGACCTGCGTGGCTATCCCGGACATTTTTCTCGAGAGTGTTGTGAACGAACGGAGCATGTAATTGAAGTATAGCTTGGTATCTAGAAACAGAGACTCATCAAGAGGTCTTTCGCAATCCGATCAGGTTTCTAAGAAGCGATCGCGGGCAATCGCGCATAAACATGATGCCATAAATTATGTACGAAGTCTAAAGTAGAAAATCATGAGGGAGGAGTTCGAAACTAGTTTTCTTTTTTTTTTTTTAAGGGTGAGTATCTTAGATATATTTTCTGGCTTGAATTGCATCAGATAGTCAGTGAGAAATTGAGAACTGCGCTGGTCCACAAATTGGTACTAAATACCAAAGAAAATATGTCATGTTCTTAAAAATATGAATATTATTACTGCGTAACTGACAATTAAAGGAGTTAAGATGCAAGCTTTTTTGGGATATAATCAATTGCTTTGGTCAGGAGGTTTTGGAAAGCCCGCGATTGGCTCCGAAGATCAGAGTAAAATTGTCATTGAAGGGAGCCTCCATTGTCAACTTTGATTTCGGCAGAAGAGGCTTCATTATCAGCAAAGCATGACGCTGCGGAGGAGAGAAAAACGTCATCGACCCTGAACAGACGAGCCATTCCAACCATTTCAGAAGTAGAGATCAAAATTTGTGAAAGACAGCATACTTCAGCAGCACGCTTCTCGACTTTCAAGAGCTCTACCTCATTCTAACTCGTTGCGACTGCTGTCCTCTCTTCTCTAACTTTGCTTGCCTTTTGCTCTTCTCTTGAGGAGCAGCAGGGTCCTTAGTAGTTTGGTTCGAGGAGGAGTTCTTTCCCAAAAACGACTTGGCAATCGAGCTAACTTTGTAGGCCACAAATCCAGGAATTATTAAGTAAAGAAGCCACACTTTGTTTGAACCGAAGACTAGCATGAGTAGGTCACAGAACCATGTGATATAAATACAGTCGAACATGTACTCAAAAAGCCCAGCACCCTTAATATCGTCACCAGAACGAACTAGCTTCTGGTTTCCCGTAACTTGATCCGTAGAATATGCCGGTCTACCGCTCTTTTCAAGCATGTATTGGCAGCCAAATGCTGGGGTAGAGAAGACAATGTACTTCCATTTGCTTGCGGGTCTGTGGAAGATGAAGAGCACCAAAAGTACAAGGAAATTGATCACCGCAGAGATGAGGTGCAATTCTTTGAGCGTTTTTGTGTTCGAGGAAGCAGTCTTTTTACCACTCAGCGAAGCCATTATGAGTATTTCAGATAGTATCGAGGTGCCGCTTATTTTATGTGCCGAAAGAGCCTTACACGTTCATGACCTCGTGCGACTGCGAAAGCACATCCTGCTGATTTAGACCTGCGATCACATCTAAGCACCTTCGGTTTCGTCAAGGTCACTATCATTTTAGTGAGAGTAACCCCGATATATAGACTGATTATCTTGTTGGAAAAAAAGTGTCTTTATTGCAATGGGTACACAAAAAATATTTAAAACGCTCAAATGGAGCTCAGAAGAGAAAGGCGGGCTCAATGTAGTACACGTTGAAAATGAACAATCAACGTAGCAACTTTTCAATCTTGATCTTTCGTTATGGTTATCTCATCAAAACCAACTTAAAAATCTTCCCTCTAGTCCTTCAGCGTACTTATTGGGTTTTCTTAGCTGATGCAATCTTAGGGATCAGCACGTAATTAGCATATCTCGTTATGGTCGTTCTCACCGGACCAAAATATAACGCACTTAATTGTGGAGGTGCCATTGGATGACTCAATACTCCTGCGATTCTGCCGTCAAGCTGCTGAACTGCCTGTCTGGTGTATTGAGACTCGTCGTAACGCAATTTCAAGAAGACAAGCACACCAGCAGCCCGCAGCACAAAGAACAATACGTATGATGGGTATCTGAAAATGGAAAAAATCAAGCCAGGTATACCCAAAGCAACATCGAGAAGTAGCATGAGCTCACTAATAGATGCATAAAACAACGCTTGGAGGTTCAAGTTCGAAGTGATATAGGTGATGCGGTCACTGATTTGAGCCTGGGTATGCACCGACACAGGAATATAATCTAAAAGGGTTTTCTGGAAATAAGTGATAGAATGGAAAAATGAGTATACAATGAATGGTGTAACCGCCTTTGTCCAGGGATCCAAGCCCGCGCTGGTAATCAAAAGTAATGCTGCAAAAGCAAAGTATTGCACGTTTTCGTTACGCAATAGCTGGATTTTATGGGTGGTCTTTTTCAACGAGACAGATTTCCAGACCACAATACCGTAGCTTGCCAATTGAAAAACAAGAGCGAGTCTCGAGAATTTGAGTGCTTGTTTGCGGCTAAAGAATCCCAAAACTTGCCAAAGTACGAAGCTAACGATACTTGCTACATGAGCTGAAAACCAATAAAGCTGCGACGACTTTGCTAACTGGGCAAACTTGCTAGAAACGTTCGTGGTTCGAGAACTCGACTTCCCTTCTGTTTTTACCTCTTGGGACTTGGCGTGAGAAGCCATTTTCGACGAATGTGGAAATAGTGGACGGGATTGTTAAAGGGTGTATGTGGCGAGGAAAGCTGAGAGCATGGAGAGCTTATCGTGTGTATAATGCAGGCACGGCTCACGGCCCTCGAATGAGAACCTGGAGTAAAAAGGTAGTATTTTCGACGATGTTTGATATTTTTTGGAGACTTTCGCTTGTTGACATTCGAATCGCTCAAATTCTTTCAATCTATTCTCCCAGGCAATACAAGTTAAATATCTATCACTTTCATATCCGATGAGTAACCAGTGTCCACTTTCATCTTTAACATTGCTGCATCGAGTAAAAGCACTAGGGACCTGTTTTTTTCAAATAATTGATTAATGTATCTCATATGTAAAAAGTTCACGATATTTAATCGAAACTGCAATCAGGCATGTTCCACAAATTCCTCCTCGGCCTTGAAAGAGTCAACCTCAACTGCGTTGTCTTCCTCTTCCATCTCCTGCTCGTAAATGGTGTCCCTATCTACATCAAAATCAGCATTCCTGTTCTCGGGCCCGAGCAAAGTGACAATAAACATGTATCCAAAGACGCATCCAATAAAAATACTCATCACTTTGGAGTAGTCAAACCTCTTTTCTCCAGACTTAGTAATAATAGGGAACCTTTCTCCAATCGTAGACTCAATTGTTGAAGATGCTGACGAAATCAAGTTACCCAATTGGTAGGTCACACCTGTGACCAAAGCTCTATCGGCTGGCGGAGAAAGTTCAGATAAATGGATAGGAACTACTCCCCATGCACCTTGCACAGCTGCTTGCATGAAAAACGCACCAGCGTTAATTGCAGAACTTCTAGCATATGCCCAAGGGTACACCATTGCACTACCCAAGATCACCGCCAACAAGATCGAAAAGCGTCTACCAATAAAGGTTGAAGAATGGCCACAAACAATTCCTCCAACAATTGCTCCCACGTACGCGATGATATTAGTGAGCGTCGACATGTTCGGAGTGAATTCGAGCTGATGAGTGAGAAGTGTTGGATACAAATCCTGCGAGCCATGAGACATGAAGGTGAATCCAGCCATCAAAACAACACAATAGATGATTGTGAGCCAGTATTTCTTGAGTGTTGTCTTGGTTTTGTCACTTATCTGATACCACTTGAGATGGGATGAGTTCTCTCTTCTAATTCTGGCCTCTTCTTGCTGGCGGCGATATGTGTCTGTCTCCGGAAGACACAATCTCCAAACAATCAAGAGTACTGGAGGGCAAGCGGAAAACCAACAGAGGGCTCGCCATGAGTATGGCGAGTTGTAGGTAATTGCTCTGTTGAAAGCCACAACCAAGATGTACCCCACAGCGTATCCTTGCTGGAACATTCCCGATAAGACACCTCTGCAGACCACAGGTGAATCGTCAATGGATGTTGCAAATGAGAACCCAAAAATACCACCCATTGCAATACCGAATAGCGCACGCACGGCCAAAAACTGTTGAAAGGTCTGTACAAATCCAAGTCCAACAAGTAAAACAATCAACATGGACAAGTTCGCTATATAGGGCCATTTTCTGCCATACCTGTCACCAAGATACCCAAAAATGACTGCACCCACCCATCTTAGCATATTCACAATAGTAATACCCCAGGTGATGTCTTTAATACTAACATGTAAATCTTTTGCCAAGTTAGCTGTATTTATATTCACTGCGACATAGTCAACTGAGTCCCATACCCAGGCTGCAAATCCCATAAGAAAAAAATTCCAGTTTCTCCACGACATACGCTTCAATTCGCCAAAGGGATTGAGGATTTCATTCCAGGTGTATTGCGATCTCTCTTCTTTTGTGACGATGAGCTCGGTAAATCTTGTCACAAAGTAATTTTTAATGGACCTCGATGTCCAGCGTGGAGCCCTCACTGCATGTTTATTGTGTTCCCGCGCAAGCTCTGATTGCACCGAAGATGTGAAAGAGCGAGACATAACAAAAAGATGTAACTGGTATGATATGCGAGAGACTGCCTTGATTAATTTTGCCAGAAAAAAGTTCACTTCATGAAATGGAGGACGCCTACTTATATGTAAATTTTTACACGTCCCTTCTGCTTGCGAGCCCTAGCAGCTTTTGCTCAGACCAATCCTATTGCACCAACTCCCCGCATTGGCACATTCTATGTGCGATACAGATTCGTAAATTAACCTCAGTATGTAAGAAAACGCAAGGAGGGCTCTTGAAAAGCAAACACGCGTACATGGCTTCTGCACTTTCATGCAGGGCGCATGTACCCCGCTGTCAGCCGCAGCTTAATCTTGCCCCTTTACCCTGCTCGCCATTGCTTTATTTTTAGCGAGAATTTTAGCGTTCTTCTTCTGCTATATTTCATCTTGATCCTTTTCATTATGAGCTAGGTGTAAACTAGTCACACAATATTACGTTCAAGGGGGATCGGTGAAAAATCCGGTGAATTTCCTTTTTGAGGTTTCAGTCCGCGCGGACACACGGCTGTGAAGTTTCTAATTGGAACTTCCTCCGCCTCGCAGAACCCCGCTTACCAGCATATTTTGCCGCCGGGCATATCTTGAGTAATCAACGATCTGGTCAAGCGTACAAGTGGGTGGCATGATTTTTGGTGGCAAGTGAGAAGACAATTTACCAGATTAGAAGCAGAAGTGTGACACTTTAGAAGACTCCCGTGCATGGTGAGTAAAAAATGAACAAAGAGTTTGGGGACAATTCATGTTAGACATTCTTGTGCAGAAACAAGAGTGGGATTCAATGATGCATTTCGAATAACTGTAGCTGACTTCATTAATGAACAAACTCGGTGTGTGTACAAGGAACACGTACCCGCATATCCTAATTTGTTTTGAGTTTCAGGGCGTAAGAAATTTCAGCTTTGCTTTCATTCACGGTCAGTCCGTGCATGCGATAGTGCTTCACAATAAATCCTTGCCTACACCATTTTGATTGGCTTCCTTCATCGGAGATTATGCGCAAAGCATACATCCATAAGCTCCATTTTACATCATTGCGACTGGCTAGCAATACAAAGTGAAAAGAATCGCACCTCCTCAGTAGTGTCGAGAGATACGTGGCCCTTTGGTCAGTCGTGAAAGGAGGGTAGGTTTAACATCCACATGCAAGGTTCGCGTCACGGAGGAAGGCAAAGTTCAAAAGATACCCAAAAACATCCACATTTGGTCGACTACCCCTTTCTCAGTCCAGCTTTCGTGTTCTGGTTAAGACAGCGTGCATGAGCGCGTCGTCCGAACATGCAATTTGTAAGCATACCCCACAAATGTGATGCCAGCAAAGACCGAAAGTTGGGATTGGCTGTTCTGGGACTTAAGCAAGGCTGATGAAAAAGGTACAACAGCACTCCTTTCAACAAATTGTTGTTTTTCGTGAACGGAAATCAATTCAGCTTTCCGCCAAAGCCTCACTTGTCTCTTCTGAGAAACTTCAACTTATATGCATTCTGGTTCCAAGACAGCAATGGCGTTCGCGAAGTTTGTCACGCCAAGCCGAGCCGAGGTGAGGACAAGAACATTTGCACCCAATATTGTTGCGACAGCACACGAGCAAATCACCGTATCTAGTCTGGTCAATCAGTTTCTCTCAATTCCAGCAAGCACGTATTTGTGCTGAAAAATGGATTTCTGCTTCTTCCTCATTGGATGTATGTAAAGATCAGGATTGTCCCGGGCTATCTGTGAGGTACTAACGACTAGTTCACGAGTCCAATAAGCCCTTGAGCGAGGGCGGGAATGTCGCCTGTTACTGCGGTAGATGTCACAATCAACAAGTTTTTGGTGTCAGATCCAGTAATTGGGTCACATTGTTTTTCGTTCCTTTGATTCCGTTCAGCTTCAAAAAACGCTTGAGATGCAATATTTGTGGCGCGTCTGCCGATTTGGATAGCGGTGGTCTAGAAAGATTGAAAAAGGGTGAGCCCATTGCGATAGGTGGATGATACGCGTGGATCTTGAGGCGCAACGGCCGTGCTCAACTAGGTTGCTAGATTAATAGGGCACGTTGTTGGTATATAATTGAATTGAAGGGGATTTTAAAGATTCTGATATGACCTTTTGACACTTTACGAACGTTTTGCACGCCTCATGATGGCCTCCTCATGAATGCTCTCCATCCGTAGAATTTTCTCTCACCCGTGGTAAGCATTTGTCTGTTCCGGATAAGAATCCTCCTACTCGTCACCACGTTGACAACACCAGCTGCAGTAGTAATGTAGGCGACCTTTGAAACAGGATCTCTCATGGGCTTAGCGTGAATCTTGTCTGCCACATTGATCGAAATTAATTCGGCCCATTTTCCCGCTCGAAAGATCTGATTTCGTGCTCCTTGCCCTTTTTATGAACTATGTCGCGGGCAACATAAGTTGGCCTCCATGCACAGCTTTCGCAAGAGACGCAAGCCTTATTTCCAGTGAAAGATTCATCACAATGTAACACGGATACCTGTCGCATCCAAGCCCGACAGCAAAATCAGCCTCGATAACTTCTTTCACACTAGCAACACCGCTGCCGAGTTTGAAGAAGGACAGCGTGCAGCCGAAGCGCCAGGGTCGCTCATAAATTCAAAACCATCGTCTTCCAAATGCGACACGTGTGCAAGCAAAGATCGTGGTGCCCAAAGACCTAGATTCTTGCAATAAGGCATTGACCAATGTCCCTTTGAAGCACAAAAGTGACGGTCAGTCTTCACTTCAGCACAGTGTGTTGTAACACCAATGCTATTCTTACAAGCAAATTGCACCATGCGCCCGTACAGGTCTTCAGAGACTCCACAAGGCGTACGTACTTCAAACCATACTTGTACTCTTTTTCACCAGCCCCATCGTATCTATGGAAACATGAGATAGCATTATCCAACGATCTCTTGCTCTTCACAGAACCCGGAGGCATAGCAATTGCTTCTTGTATGGCATATCCAAGACGACTTTCCTGAGACACCCTCTGATTTCTGATTCGGCAACGGTCTGGGCCGCGCCTCGAAATCCATGTCGTTCCGCAAACAAGGGTTCTACGAATGCAGTGGCCTCAGATTCCGAATTTTCAGCAATTGTGAGCCACTTGTCCGTCCTCCTCGGCAAAGTTGTCCTGCGTCCTTCATGCGCTGTCACATAGCCATTCAATAAGAGCCAAGTCATCAGCCGCTTTTTGGGGCAAAGATCGTGCCGAATGCACGTGAAGAGAAATGAGGGTAGACATGACCATATGTCCGTGTATGTATTAGTCTCGTCCTTTGGGCATTTACGAAGAAGTTTGTATGTAGGCCCGATGGCTGCAATCTTATCTAAGCGAGGACGACAGCGCCATTTTTCACGATATCGAAGTTCCCATTCACCGTTGTCATTTTTGCATTGATGAAAATCTTTTTCGACGGGAAAAGCCGCAACAAAAGCTCATCTCTTGTTGTATGAGGAAAAGGTCTCACATTTTGTAATAGGCCGCTCAGCTCGGTCATCATCAAGCTGTCCCTGATGAGAAGCTCAGCAACTCATCACCTGTCGTCATCGTGCAGTTAAGTGCACAAAGCTTGATATATAATCTAACAAGATTTGGAGGCCGCCTCACCTTCTACCATCGGTATGAAGTTCAAATAGAGTGGGTCGAGGCGCCATTAAGTTGAGGCAAGTATGAAGATGCAATTCATCTTTCTGTCACGTAATTAACTGGTAGAAATGTTATCACACATGCCTAACTCAGGCTGGCACTTGGTTCCCAGAGCTAACTCAAAAATTGATCAACTTCATAATCGCGTAGCCCACGGTCACAATAACAATGTAAGCTATTACAGAACTTGGCACGCCCCGCGTGATGAATGTATTCACGGTCAAATAAGGCTTGCCAAATTCATCAGTCATGCAAATTGCGGTCACATTAGGAAATCCAGAGGTGGGCAAGCCCATTGCAGCGGAGCAAAGAAGAGCACTCGCCATGATCAACAAACGGGGGTGAGGATCATTCATCTTATTGGCGATCTCAGAAACCAAAGGAATAACTATAAGAGCCGCAACCGTGTGACTCACGAATGTAGCCATGGTCAAGATGAGCAATCCAAACGTCAAAGTCACGCCAAACAAGGAAAAGTCCTCTACTTCTTTCTCGATAGTCAACGCAATGGTTGATAGCAAGCCGGATGAAGCAACTGCTTTGCCCAAAGCTGTTCCGCCCATTGCAAGAACGACAATGTTCCAAGGATAATTGTTGAAGTCCTCGGTTGTAAGAAGTCCGGGGCCAAAGAATAAGATAATAGGTATGAGGGCGATGATTCCCATTTCTCCAAAGACGCCCTCTAATCTAGACGCAAAGCACCACAATAAGATTGTGGAAATGGACACTGCAACGATATACCATTGTATACCACTAAACTTATCATCCATCGTCCGTATTGGTACAAGTTGTGTATTCCTCGAGTTGCATTTGAAAGTCATGAGTAAAAACATCCAAATTCCGATCAATGACAACAAGCAGACGGGGAGGGCGATGACAAACCATTGTCCCCAAGAAGGCTGAGGTTCCATTGCCGCGATCGCAATCATGTTTTGGGGTGACGCGATTGGTGAGGCCATTCCGCCGATATTCGAGGCCAAGGCAATTCCCAAAATTAATGCATTGATAAATTTGGAGTCTTTGGGGAGGGTCCGAAGAAGTGGCTGGATCAACGAGAAACACAATACAGGTGCGGCAACGTTAGATACCCACATAGATGCGAAAAGCGCGATACTCATGATTGTCAAAAGCACCACAGAAGGGTTGGTTCCTGCTTTTGATAAAACCCAGGTGGAGATGAGTTTTGCAATGTGATACTTCGTCAACGATGCAGCGAGCGTGAAGCCACCGAGGAGAAGCAAAATGACCGATCCCCACATGGTTGAAAGGATGTATTTTGACGAGTCAGGAGTATCCATAGGCGAGCCATCAGGATACTTCAAAACACCAAAGACCACAATGAGTAGGGGTATCAATAAGGACGTCACAAAAAGAGGGATCGTTTCAGTTGCCCACAAGAGCGAGGCACAGACAAGTAATGCGAAGCAGTTCTGTTGCAGAACGTCGTCAAATGGCGAGAAATTGAGCAAAATCACTGTTGTCCCGATGATCAACGATAGCTTGATGATAGTCGGGTTTCTCACTGACATGTTAAAGGACGACAAGCCAGACGGTGTCTTTTCGTTCGTGTCGGGACTCTTGGAGTTCTTGAAATTCGCAGCCTGTGACTTTCTTTCCAAACCAATCATATCTCTCCAAACAGTATTACGCTCCCAAACCACATGGTCTCGTAGATGGATGGATAATTCTGTCTTGGCAACTTCAAGGTCGTCCTGATTGCAGATAAAGGCATACAACTTTACAAGAGACTCGATTTTCTCGTTGACAGTAGCTGCAGTAGACTCTTTGAAGATGTAGATCTGTGGCAACTTTGATAAATAGTCTTTTTTCAAATTCGAGTTCAATGACTTGTCAAACTTCTTGCACGCTTTCTTAAAACCAGTCCGGTTGAGCTCCGTAAAACTCTTGAGTTCGGACAAAGTAGTGTAAAGACCGATCACACGTTTACGCAAGATGACCCTAGATTCCGAAAGAAGTGCAAGGTGCGGCGGAACAGAGACAGAATCGTAATTGGATGTCCATGCAGATGGGTTGGGTGACTTGAGATAGTTCTCTATTGACTTGGACTTTGTTAATTTTGTGGGCCGCTCTTCATACTCCTCGATTCTATACTCGTCTTCGATTTCGTGGTCATCTTCCTCGTCCGCTTCATCCTGTGTAAACTCTGTGTCGGGATCAGTTGTTACAGGCAAATTTTCACCCGGCGCGTCGGGTGCAGACTCTCTAAATTTTCGCTCTCTTTGTCCTCTATCACTAGTATTCAGAGCTACATTTCTCAAATCAAGTTTTTTGATAGACTGGTTCCCGT
>JAKTWD010000694.1:0-28300 GCA_030581935.1 Metschnikowia corniflorae
ACTCATGATTCAATGGTGCCAACATCGAATTCAATTTCATGGGCAATGTCATGCCTAACTGATTCCACCAGGATTTCGTGCAGCTGCATTCGCTGTAAAGATGCTTGAGCATACCTGTCAGATCTACCCTTTCAAGGCATAAATGACATTTGAAGCCTGTAACTGGAGTCTTCGTGTCATGAATCGGAACATGAGATCCGAAACTAAAATGATGGAGAGCTTTCAAATCTTTGTGCTGTATCCAAGATATCGAGATCAATTAAGTGCATGCATTCTTGGTGATCGGAAAGATTCTCTATTTTCAAGCGGCTCTATTTGGGCACAAAACAGCTCATTTCTTCACACATCATTCAACTTGACGAAAACAAAATACGTTCCGCTAAGATCTCTACGAACACAGTATCGAAGTGAGTAAATACATGAATCTAAATTATCAACACATTTTTAAGGTGTTAAGTGAAGAGACTGCCCATAAATAAGAGTCATCTGGCTAATCACTGTCTCATACTAATGAAGATTACGGTACCGTAATTTTCATGTTATGACATTTTCGGTGGTGTGTTTTCATATTTTGAATTTGAGTTACGGTTTTTTTGCGGTAGGATTACGAACAATTACGAAGAATTACGCCCCAGGTACTACTTACGATTACGATGGCGATTACGAAGGCAATTGCGGTGGTGCTTACGCTGGCCTCGAAATTCGTAACTCGTCATCAAGGCGGAATCCAGAGTTGTTCAAAACGTCTACGCTACGCATACGTAGCTACGCGGCGTAGCGTTGTGTTTGGAAAATGCTGCATAGACATTTTCGTAGCGTAGCCTCTGTGTTGGAAAAAAACATCAAGCTATATTTTCATCAGAATAGGCTAGTCTCGACTAAATCAATGCAGCTACTAGTATTGGCTGATAAAAGCGAGTTTCTAATTAAGGAAAAAATCTACACAAAAGAAAGACGCAAAATGTGCATTGACTACAGAGGGCTGCTTATATATCAAGATCGGCAACTTTTTCGTACTTCATTTTCATCCTCGGCTTCCGCGTCATAGTCGACCACTAGCCCCGAATCCTCTTCTTGATTCTGTGCGTAGATGAATTCGGGAAATTCTGTGTCCTGCTCCACTTCTGTATCCGCAACCTCAGCAGGCATTTCGTCAGCCGTGATGATCCCTCGTGACTTGAGTATTGCTAAATTTTATACCGATCTTGACAGAAGCCTACCTCTCCTGTTTGTAACGATATTTCCCTGTCGGGAAAAAAGTGCTTTCGAAGGCGCTGACAAATAGTCTCTCGCCATGCGCGAAATGACCGAAGAACGATTTTTATGAATCTTTTATAAGGCAAGGACATCCATGTTTTTGCTTTCGCGTGGATCCCTGAGATACGCTTCAAGTCCGTCATTGTTGCCTTCTGTTGCATCGTCATCGAGAAAAAACCACCCAGAGCCATTTGATACTTCGGGGGTTACGTGACCTCCGCCAGCACATTCATCGACTGTCGCATCCTTGTCATCTTTTTGGTTCTCGCTGTAGACCTGAAAGAAAGCATTCTTGATCCCACTGATCTTTTCGGCTCAAAAACATTCTCAAAAAGAGCCAATTTGTACCGGGGATCGAGAACAATAGCAACATAAAAGCAGCTTGTTTTCCATGCAATTTTCATCATCAACAGGGTAGTATTCAAGTAGCTTTTTCCTCGCCTTGTTCAAACCGACTTCAATTAAAGGATTATTTCTCAGGATTTCTTTCTCATTCACAGAAGACAATTCATGTGAGACTCCATAATTTAGAGGAATCGTTTGCTTGATCGTGGGATATGACGAAGCTTGTAGTATCAAAGTAGGCGCACGAAAAATCTCCAAGACATCCCTAAGAGCTTCCAAGTACTTCCAATCTTTGGAGGTTAATTGAACTTTTTCGAAATCAGCTGAACTTTCTACTAAGTCTCCGTAAGTCAACTTCAAGACTGTCATTATTTCTACACGAAAATAAATAAAGCGATCAATCATGCGGTAAGTGGAAAGCCATCGGGTGTCATTGTCTCTCAACATTTTCTCCGGACCGGTATTCGAAGATCCTCTGGCATTTTTCGCGCCAACTAGAGTTTTGAAAGTTTTCTTCATTTTGTGACTGTAGTTTATCTGAAGAATGATCGAGCGTGTGACTCGAGGAAATTGTTTTATGCGATCAGCAGAGTCGCGAAGAGGAAGGTTTTCCTCAAGAACAGCTTTCATTGACCTTTCAAACTTTTGCGTTCCATTGCCCTTGAAAAATGTGTAGTTTAAGAGCGCCCCAGTTGACAAGTTCAAGATGTGCCCGACGCACCGAATGTCCCCATCAAATTCAATCCCAAGGCCACCCAACGTTTCCTTGTACTCACTCACCTGAACTTCCGAGAATATTCGATGGATATGAATTAGATAATTAAACAGGAAGTCGAGGCCCGACCCATGCTTTATAGTTTTCGTGAATTCACTCCTCGCGGACAAGACAAGCGCGTCACGATTTTCATTTATTGTGAGAACGCGATACACGAGTCCACCCAATGCACCAAAAAAGGCGGTTCAGGAGGTGAATTACCAAAATCAAGGCACGCAAACAATGTTTCACGCGTTGTTTCTTTGAATATGGCGCACAATTCACGGATTTGATTCAGGGAATTTTCAAAAATTTGACCGACTTGTCTGCCTGTATACAAGGTATAAAAAGGCTTCGCTACGCAGTTGCGTAGCTACGCGGGAGGCTGGCAGAGGCGTAGGAAAGAAGCTACGCGAAAGTCTACGCTAAGTCTACGCTACGCTACGCGCATTTTGAACAACTCTGGCATAATCCTGGCGTAACGCGCAACACTGCGACCTCGTCTTGATCTGGTCGTGTGAGCACCACTACGTCAAAGCGGTTGCAACAGATTAAGGAGGAACATTTTTGCACATGTTCCAAGGCTGAATTTGTGTGAGCCGTTTCGACCTTCTCCGTTTTGTGTTAAGGACCCTTTCCCGAATTGTGTTAAAGACTCCTTTCTGAATTGTGCTTGGAGTATGCGTGACGTCACCAGATCTCTGGATCATGCCATAGCAGAGGAGCTCAGGGCCGGCCATGTTCTTTCAACAAGCCAATTGAACGAGTTTTTGAAAGCCTCGGTAACGAATAAAGATATTCTGGAAGCTTTTGAATCAAACACAAACGCATTTCTACGATCGATCGCTGCTTCTTTCGATGCGCAGGATCAGCTGTACAAGGACGACAATGTGACCCTATTGGTCGGGCGCGTGATCAGACTCATCACCCCTGAAAGCGCCGAGTCGGTGCTTGAAACATGCGTTTCAAACTTGAAACAAGCCGAGACTCCCTCGCGCTTTTATTTGGCTTTGTATCTGAGCTACGGAGTGAAGCACCAGCACGATGTATCCATGGTGCCAGTGCTTCTTTCCTTCTTGGGTTCTACCGAAACAACCATACGGGATCTCTCTATATTTCTGCTCATCTCGTTAATCCGAGTATCGTCAAGTGCGGAGCAGGGCATTTCGGAGTACTTGAACGAACTTCTAAGAGCCGAAGCACCCGACCTCTCACCCACAAGTTTCTCGATTCTTGCGGTATCGCTCGAGACGTTTTTCTCGCTCCTTCCTGATTCGATGACTACAATCTACAGTTCTGACGCGTGTAAAAACGTATTTCTCTACAAGGGACTCTTGCTCAACCCAGAGAATGATACACAGGACCTAAACACAGCCGAGAAACTCCTACACGTGGTGTCACTGTCGTGTTTGAAAGAGACCGCTCGAAAGTTCAGCACCAAGCATTATCTACCCCTTTTGATTGCCGGAAGCACCCTTGAGTCGTCGGCCGATATACGGGCACTTTCGCTCCTATGTATCGTGAAACTATGGAACTTCAGCGCCATCGAAAAGCAGGTTTCCATGGAACTGGTCTTTGAGAAAACCCTCAACTCGTTTGTGTCTGCAGAGCCAAGCACTTCGGAAAGCACATATCTTCTCGAGGCGCTTGCGTACTTATCCTTAGGAGGCGCCCCCAAAACAGCCCTCCGTGCCAACGAACTGGCATTGGAACATTTGATAATGATCTTGGAAACGTCCCTGGATCCCCTGGCAGTGTATGGGTGCGTCCTGGTGGTTCTGAATTTGTGTCGCTTGAGGCGTGCCGACCAGGACAAGGACACGGCCACGCTAAACTACTTGAAAACAATGTCTGCCGATGGCAAGTCCGCAGACGATGATGAAACAGCGATACGTATGTTCAACGAGTCTTTGGTGGGCACACATAAACTAGTGGGTACGTTGGCGGCGTTGAAGCAGGTGAATACCAACTCTGCTGTGTTGATTGTCGACATCATACACTCCCTTACCATCAAGCAAGACCTCAAGGTGTTGAGGGCTATTGTTGCTCAGGGAGGCATGAACACAATAATCAAGTACCTCATTGAACACAGCCAGATTTCGAAAGAATCGATTTCCACCACTGCTGACTCGGACGACGAGATATCCATCGAGGTCCGCCTCAGCGCACTCCGTGTTCTTGCCACGTTGTGCCGCACGGTGAACCCAGCTTTGGCGTTTTCAAAGTACGACGTGAAAACGTGCGTGCCCTTTCTTGTGGAGCTCTTGGGGACTGAAAGTAGCACGGACGCGAAAGTGCCTTTTCTTGTGGACTCCAGGTTGGGGCCTGCTGACAAATTGTGCTCTTTGTTGGCACTCACAAACCTTTCTTCTTTGGCTGACTCCAACCTTCATTCTTCGATCATCAGCAGGACGTTTGAGCAGCACCTCAAGAACTTGATGATCGACAGCTCGGTCTTCCCTGTGCAGAAAGCCACGTGGGAGCTCATTAACAATCTAATTGTTAACCCGTTGATGTTGGCAAAGTTTTTCAACCCAGATAGCCCCGAGTCCCGCAAAAATTTGGACCTCTTGGTGAAGTTGCTTCATTCTGAGAGCGAGCCTTTACAGGTTGTGATAGCGGGTCTTCTAGCCAATGCCACGATGGAGTTTGATCTTGTTTGTGTTTCCATCACTTCCCAAAAGGAGATCTTTTCCAATCTTCGCAAAATCATCGCCTCGATTTTCTCGGAACAAACACGAAACGACGATTTGCTCCTTCGGGTCTCGTCTCTTTTGCAGAGTCTTTGTGTGGCAGCAGATAATTCGGTCTTACAAATTCTACGGGATGACTTGCCACTCAAGGCTGGTATCAAGGCAGTTGTTGTCACGACGAAAGACGCCAGTGTGATGGCGTTGCTTCGTGAGATCATTCAGCGCGCAGAAATGAAGTTTTGAGCTATGTATGCTATGTGGATTATGATTCGATTGTTGTCACCTCAGAACTGGATCATGCGTTGCGCCAAGGTGTCATTGGTATGAACCGAAGCTGCCTTTACACGGGGCTTCTTCTCACTGTCCAATTTGACCTTAACCGCCTTGTGCAAAGAGGATATGAACTCCGAGTAGTTTGGGCTCGTGTTCAACGCCCTCGATGCAAGTTTATCCTCAATAAGACAGTCTCTGAACTCCTGCGCAAGTGCATCGATCCCTTCTCTGATAACAACAATGGCAGACGAGCCGATCGGGTCACAGCCAATGATCTGTTCGCGAAAGTATTGCACGAGATTTCGTGCCTGCTGCGATATGTGGGTGGGCAACTCTGGGAACGAGTCCAACAACGCATCAATGTCGTGTATGCTCTCGATATGGTCGCCGAAAAGATCCTTAAGGAGAAGCTTGTTTGAATCCGGGTGGATCTTCACAAAGACAGTTGTGCCATCGCAGAGAATGTGCACGCCGCTTTCCAATGAGGCGGACGTCAAACTCCTGAACTCAGGCAACTTGATGAAGCCGTCCACATTCTCGGGGTCTGTGTAAGGCATACATTCATCATCCTCCACAGAATGCAACTCCACCAACGCTGGGTACAAGTGGAAGCTGAGTCTCTCGACTGGCATATATAGCATCTGGAATATGTCACAGAGTCTTGTGTCCAGCGAAACACCCGACGAGTCGCGCAAAGCCTTGGACTTGATGAGAGACAAGAAGAAGTTAGGGAGGTGCTTGAGCGACTCCGGGAAAATGAGCTGGTTGGTCATGGTGCTGTTCCTGTTGTGGTTGAGCTCACTCATTGCCCTGTAAGCTGCGAAAATCTCCACCAACTTTTCGTTGAGGGATCTTCTCAACTCGGTGATGGACTCCTTCCCAATAAAGGATATCGTGTCTCTGACAATAGCGGCCACCACTGCATCCTGGTCAATGAAGTCAAAGACGTCCAGAATACGCTCGCTCACCGCAAGCACCAAGTTGATTACTCTCACTTTTCGCACACCGAGGGGATCAGTATAAAGAAGTGCGGCCTGGAAGTGGCAGTCGTACTTGGTGTTGAGGGTCCCGTCGTACTCAAGAAGTATCGTGAAACTCTGGTCCTCGTTCAAAACAGGGATCACGGGGTCGGCCAGAGTGCCGTTTGCAAAGCCCACGATTCCGCCGTCGGACCCAGAAGGAAACCCATAATACTGTGCCACCTGGAGTCCATTTGAACACCTCAACTTGAGTTGGCCCTGGTATCCGGTGCACTTTTTCACGGAGCTGGCAATTTGCGATGTGAGTGCCCGGCCGTCACGCTCAAACGAAAAGTGAGGCCACTTGTAGACGCTCCCGCCTGTGGTTGAGGCAAGCCAACCAATGTTAGACAAATCTGCGGGAGTATCACATACCACAAACACGTCGAGGCCAACGTTCATCGCAACGAAATCCTTCGCCAAAAGCTTGTAGTACTCGTTATCGGGAGAGTAAATAGCCTTTTCCACTTCTGCCAGCTGCTTTTGGCCCACGCTCCTGTTTTCCTTTATTTTAGACCGGCCCGGTCCCCACGACGAAAGAGTAGAGAGCACAGAAGTGATTTTCCCCCCTCCAACACTTTCCAAACAAAGCGCTGCCGTGCGCAAAGCGACAGAAAAGCAGGGCTCGGGCTCGTGGCGAACCTGGTCGTACGAAAGCGCCTCGATTCGGTTCAACGCGTCTTCAAGCACCGTTCTGCTCGCGTCCGGGTCCGCGAAAAGCCCCCTGTGGAAAGGCACGAACGGATCGTCCAAGTCGCCCGAAATGCAGATCTGGGCCGACTCGAGGTCGGGCGCAAGATTGAAAAAGTGCATTTTCGTGTCGAACAAGATGAGTGCGACCCTGGCGTTCTGCACCACATTCTCTTCGGTGTCGTTTTCGCTGTAGTCAAAGAGCGCCGAGCGAACGGCGTCCGCAAAAAGCACAGGCAACTGTTTGGTGACACTGTGGTCGCTGATGTCGAGTAGGAACACGTGGTGGAGGACATTCGGTTTGGTATCGGCACCGCCAAAGTTATAGAACTTCGGTACGACAATGTCGTACACGCCCCGGTGCAATTCGGGCCGCTGGTCCCGGTCCACGCGCTGGTTTGTTGATGGGTCTATCGGTGCCACGTACTCAGGCGGTACGGTGTTGTTTGGGAACTGGCAAACATTGCACGTGAAGCGCCCCGACGCCTGGTGGGTCATCGCGGGGTTGATATACGTCCTACAGCGGTTACACCGAGGGGGCCCGACATCCATGGGGTCGGAAAGCGACACCTCGCCTAGAGTCGAAAGATCCACCACCGGCACGGGGTCCTCCGTGGCCAAAAGCGGCGCAAAAGGACGCACCGTGACCGCTAAAGGCAACTTCGTGGCCTTTCTGAGCACTTCGGATTCAGGCACGTTGTACATGGTGGCCCGGATGTGCCGCGGGGTGGATGTTCCTTGGTCTACAGAATGAAACTGGGTGCCGGCGATCGGCGGCACGATATTCTGGAACGAGAGAAAGCTCTTGTACCCCAACAGCTCGCCATTGTTATCGTAGAGCGGCGTGCAATACTCCTGCTGATGCGTGTGGCGAGCATTACTCAACGAAAGCTCTATCGGCCGCAGTTGGGCCATTTCCATCGGGTTGGTCACGTTTACCGAGGTCATTGCGGGCAGAAACGGCGCCGCGGGGCTCTGCAAGGGCGACGGGTTGAACCCCTGCTGAAAACTAGGGGTGCTGGGCTGTCTAGGGGTGAAAAACCCCGCCTGTGCGGCGACGCTCGGAGATACACCTCCGAAGCTGCCGGGTGTTCCCGGCAGAGCAAACGGCTGGGCCAGGGCGGCGAAATTAGGCGGCGGCGGCACGAAGCTTGTGTCATGGAACGCTCTCTGGATTCTTTTCTTCCTTTTTGTGTCGATATGGGTGGCTTTCAAGTCGGCCGAAAGATCATTGACCGAGCTATTTAGCGACATGGCGGCAGCTGTGACGGGAAGGCGGTTTTTGGAAGAAAATAAGGAAAACGGGTGTATTTACCAACTTTTTCTTAGTTTTGACCGGAGATTTCTCTATGTTTTAGAGTTTGGGTGCTCCGGAACTGCGTTGAAGACGTCAGTGAGCCGAGGATCAGGCGCTTAAGACAGGCGACGGGGAATAGCTTTAGTTTCGAGAAAAACAAATATTTCTGAAAAGTTTATATTTTTGAAGTTCTCTTGGCTGTTCCCCACTGTTCCCCACACTTGTTGAGTGGACTGACACGTGGATGTGTATGGATCAAGGTGCCAGGGTAGTGAGATTAAGCTAGACAAAACAGCAGACGTGGAGGCTATAGAGTAGTGAAGCGCGTAACGCACTCTGCGTAACGCGAATAGTCTTTAAGGAATGTCTACGTAACGCGTAATGAGTCGGAGTCGCGCGTAGTGCGTAGTGCGTAATGCGTAATACATGATGCGTAGCCAGTGTTGCGCGCTAGCGTAACTTTTCGTAAATCGTATTCAAAATTACGCTTTTACGCTATTAAACTACGATTACGATTTACGATCACGACGACTCCCATTTTCGTAAATCGTAATTTTCTCGTAATACGTTTTACTTAATTTTTTTTACGATTTTTTTACGATTGTTTTACGATATTTATACGATATTTATACGATTCTGACGGTATTCTAAGGTCTTTCTCCAGTGAGTCGCTCATTAACCAGTGCTGCACATCTCGTTCAGATATTCGGTTAAAGCCCTAAGCAGAAGCACCTAACATGCACGTGTTCACGGCCGTCAATTTTGTGATAGTCGAATGCTCCACGCTCGTTGATTGAAAAAAAAGAAACGAGAACAACTCGCCTCATTCACGCCGCCTTCTCTTAAGCCCACTTTCACATTCTGCGTGCTCAATTACGGTGACGGGTATCTCTTCGGATGAGTCTTGTTCACAGGCTAAATTCAATTCCAATGAATCGAAAAATCTGAGTCCGCCTGCTTTCAGATTTTGGTGACAGGGCTATCCTCTATATCGCCACCGCTCTTGATCCAAAGTACAAACTCGAATATTTTGAGACCAGAGAATTGTTCCTGCGTGTCTTGGTAAGTTGCATCAGGAAAAATTTGGAAGATTCGTTCAAACTTTACAAAATATTCTATGGAGCACAGAAATTTCAAAAAAAAAGTAACTGTCGAACACGGCTCATAAAGTGATACCCGGCCAGGCAGAATTAACTTCCCTTATCTTCGTCACCATGAAGGGTCTGGCCTACCTTTCTGGAATAAACTGAAAACTTCGATATCGCCGATTATTATCGCAGTGGGAAAAGACAATTTTCTATGCTTTATCAGCTTGCAAAAGATATTTTGGCTATTCCAGCTATGTCAGCGCCAGCAGAATCCTTTCTTTCAAAATGCGGCGATATGATCACAAAGAAAAGAAATAAATTTATACCAGCCACAACCAAAATGATGGCAGTGGTCAACGACAAGGTGAGGAAAAGAAGGCCAGATGACTTTGACCTGGGTGTGGAACTGATGATGAGAACACTGAAGATGACGTGAAGTTATGCGACCAGGTCGCGAGAGAAATCAAGGACAATGATGATGATGAGATGGAAGTCGACGCTGGTGAAGTTGTCGAGATCAATTGAGTACATGGATTCTTTATGATCGGATAGATTAGCAATTTTCGCGCAGCTCTATTCAAGCACGGAACAGCTCATTTCTTGACACATCACTCAACTTGACAAAAACAAAGTACGTTCCGCTTAAATCTCTACGAACTCAGTATCGGATTTGGGCAAAAAACAGCTCATTTCTTCACACAGCACTCAATTTGACAAAAACAAAATACGTTCCGCTTGGATCTCTACGAACACAGTATCGAAGTAAGTTAATACATAAATCCATAATATCAACACAAATTCAAAGTGTTAAGTGGAGAGATTGCCCACAAATGAGAGTAATTTAGCTATTCACTGTCTCATACTAAAGAACATTATGGTACCGTAATTTTCATATTATGGCAATTTTCGGTAGCGTGCTTTCGTGTTTTATATTTGAATTTGTTGCGTTAAGATTGTGAACAATTTACGAAACAATTACGAAAAAATTACAAAACATTACAAAAGATTACGCCAACATTACGCCAGGATTACGATTTACGATTACGATGATGATTACGATGGCTCCCGAAAACGTAATTTGAAAAATGGTCGTAGTTACGCTGACCTCTAATTTCGTTAATCGTTATTTTGGCATAATTTTGGCGTAACGCGCAACACTGTGCGTAGCGTGTAGTCCGTAATGCGTAATGCGTAATGCGTAGCGCGTAGTACGTAATACCAAATGCGTATCGATTAATGGCCGCGTAATTGCGTAATGGCCGCTCTCGTACATATGCTTGGAAGAAGAGAAATACTATGCGATCGGACAACCTTTTTCACTCTAATGCAGTAATCTCTGGAAACATCCGTGACCCAGGATTCGCGAGAATGAATAAATGGGCGGAAATTTTCGTCGGGGTCAGGCATTTTTTCACTCGACTTCGATATCGCCAAAATCATGATAGCGTTTGGAGATAATTTATCTTTTGATCGAAATCTCGCCAACCTGAGAAAAAAGTGATTCCTATTGTTGACATGGCAAAATAGTCACTTGATTTGGGACGCAAAGTGGGGCAAGACGCCTCTCGTTTTTGAAGTTATCAATAGGTTCTTTGCGCCCATTCTTCCTTGCTTAAATTAGGCCTCGGTCTCATACTCTAGAGTCTCTTCATCGCTTTCAAAAAAATAGTCTTCCTCGTTGTCGACCGGATCTCAGTAGAAGCCCAAGTTCGCTTCCCGGGGTGTCTTTACCGGCTCATCTCGCTCTCTCTCCTACCTTTCTTAACATCGCTCGAAAACATCATGAAACCAACGTCTGTCTCCCTGATTTTTTTTTTAAAATCATTGGACTAAGTTCGCCGACAAAAAAAACTATATAGCTATAGAAAAAACCATGATATGTCGTTACCATATTTCAGGTGTGTATACTCACTCGGAGATTTCACTCAGAACTTAATCTGCCAAAAACCCCCTGCCCAAAATATGATCAAATTCTCTTTCATCTTACCTTATATGTTCAAATGTCATCGACGCATTGGATCAATCCTATGGAGTGCTTTGGATAATAGTCTATCCAGTAAGGGAACAAGAACCACGCCGTCCTTTTCTTCCCTCACCGAACCGAATAGACCCGCTTAATGACTTTAACAACCAGTTAAGGATTTCAAATTTTCATACGTAACATCTTGTGGAGCTAGCATCTCTCGTAAATGCATTGGTTTTGTGAATCCGATTTCGTGCCAGCAATATTTGGTGATCCCACACTCGTTGTAGAGGCGTCTCAACAAATGGACTGGCTCGACACTCAAGAGGCATAAGTGGCAGCGAAACTGCAGTATTTCATCCGTACTAGTGAGATTTAATGGCACATATGAGCCGAAATTGAACGAGTGGAGGGTTGTGAATTCATTCCTAGCCAACCATTCATGTTTGTGTACTTTTTTCCAAAACTTTTCTCACCGTCCCGACCGGCTGGCTTCCGGGCAGATCTGTAGAAGTTTGTTTGGTTTAATTGGGGAAGTTTCAACTGCTTTGACTTGCTTAACAGCTTGAATATCTGATGCGATCGCTCGAGAACCAACCTCATTGAGAACGCAGGCTCGTACCGAGAGTCGAAAACGGTCGTGAGGTAAGGTTCTTCAGCTCGCTTATAATCTAACTGAATTCTGAATAGAATTCAAGAAACTCTCTGGGATCTTCGATCCCTAGGCAAAATATATGTTGTTGCTAGCCAATTTCGCGGATTGATGAGCTTCGGGATCCTTAAAATGCTTCAAAGCACAAGGAGTGAAACGGTCAAGGTACAGTAGAAATCGCTTGAAGCTTGGTGGTGGGGCCTCGAGAAGCCTCAAGTACATTGCATAAATATATATTTATATAACACGAGATTCAATGAGATGTATCAATTGATATTCATCGGTATATATTTTCAAACACCAGCTAGGAAAGGTCACAGAAATCGGAGGTGAACTCGTCATTCCTATTCCGGGCACTTGCTGAATGCAATATCTTGTTGAAATCGTCTTAAGAGAAATGAAACTATCAATTGTGAGGGTGGAAAATTCGTTGTCCCTTACCAGTATGAACACTGTGAGACTGACGACCAAGCGCCTCACCTGTTACTTACGCAATTAGGTGCATGTACTCAAATAGCTTACAATGTCTTCATGTTCCTTCATTTGGAGCTTCTCATCGAGCGGTGATCGACAGATTACGAGACTCGCTCAAGCATACACATGAGTGGTTTCAGATCGGGACAAGTCTGCTAATCCACATTTGGTGAATGCTCTAGAATACGAAATCCAACACATCGGCAACCAAATTGCACGCTTTGACCTGGTACATCACATTTGTATGCCTTACCTACTCTTCCGACGGAATCCTTTATCATCCCCTGCGTTTTATGGGCATTTCCCAGACTCAACACATCCATAAAGGAGCATTACACCAGCCTTACGCATTACGCAAAACGATACGTTGACGTCGTTGAGGGACCGGCATTAAGGTTTCGAAATATCGAATGTTGCTACGTCGCTACCGTAATACGCAATATCACAACCGATCAGAACCGCAGAAATGTATTGTGATTACTCCACATAACACTCGCATATTTGTTTCCAATTTACACGAAGTCGTATATGATTTTGTCGTCATCCCACATAGGAATAAGCTCTTCGTCTAGCTCACCACCGGTTCCGAAATTCTTGTACCTTCTCCATCTCCGAGAGTATGGATGTCTCTCAATCAGCTTCTCTTCACTGAGGAATTCCCTCGGTTACCCTCAGCCGGGTCCAAGAGCGCAAGTCTCTTCATCATAGTCTAGACATATTAATATGTGACAAATCAGAGCCTCTGGGGGAAACCAGAAATGTTAAGTTACAAAATTTTCGCGCCAGATTATTTGTGATAAGGAGACAAAATTACAGATAATTACAAATAATTACAAATAATCTATAGGTTTGAATGAAAGTCGAAAGGCTGGAGGGAAGCTGAACGGAAAGGCGAAGTGACCGATAAACTCCATTTCCGGGGTTGGCACGAAAGGGAAGGAAAAAAAACGTGAGCTGAAAATTACAGAAGTGCGTGTTTGGATGCTTTTCCATGACGCGAGTCAGCTCGGTAATGACAATGACCATGACAGTGAAAGCGAACTTCTAGGGTACTCTTAGCACGAGAATGCCAAAGTCAAGAACCAGATTCGGGACTACTACAAACGGAGCGAGGGCTCGTTTCCTGCTGTCTTCCGTTTGGCCCACGATTTCTTGTCCATGATGGCAATGTCCTCTTCCTCGGAATCGCTTTTCTCGAAAGTGAAGAGCATAGTTACGGACAAGCGAAACAGACTTCGACCGCAGACAAAAAGATGTTGGCTAATATGAAATGAGGCATTATTACATACGAAGCAAGTGTCTACTTTGACTCCCACCACAGTCGGAAGCTGCCGAGAATCTAGATCAGGATCATTCAGAACCTTTTAACCCGAGGTCCGAGAAACCTACGAGTGGTATGGGCGAAACGAAGCCTGCTGATAACGCCAACATACCAGACCTGGATGATGGGTGGAAGACCCCGCCCTGAGAAGCAAACGAGCAACGCTCAATGACAACGAGCGAGACGACGTGTGCTCAGAACGGTGATTTGCAGATTTCAATAAGATCGAGCGCGGTGGAAGATCTTGTTACCAGTCGTACGCAAAACTTAGGAGGCACGAGCGATGCAGAGACTATTCAAGACATGATGCAGAATTGAGCAATGCAGAATCTAGCGATGCAGAGACTTTAAACTCGACAAATAGTCTACTTTGGAGCGAGCTGGAATATAGTGATTCCAGGCTCAAGAAAGTTCCATAATACGATACGATCTGCGAAGCTTCTCCCGTGTAAAGGAAACCCCAAGTAAGTCAAATAATGAAAGACTTCTCGAGTGGAAGTATCTTCTGTTTGCTATCTTGAAAGTTGCAATCGAATCCAAGAAGTTGTGATTTGGAGGAATTCAACTCACTATTGCTGCATCGCTCATATTGCCCAATAACGGAGGCTGCTTTGGTACAATCTTCAATCGTGTTCAAAAATACGTTGACATCATCAGCAAAAGCATGGTATTTCTCATCTCTGTACTCATATATCATATATATCATTTTTCCTACTCCTCGCCTCGCTGCGTCGCGTGAAACAGTGGAACTGGCTGCAGTGTTGCGAGTAATTATTTATTGATAATTAGTAATTGCTATAACTACTATCAATAGTAATCGCTACAAAACAGATTCCATTCATGTTGCGTTCCCAGTAATTAGGATCGCTATACTGATAATTATTCTACATTATGCAGAATGTACTGGATCGTGACGAGGATATAAGACAGGATTACGAAGAAACGCAGTCGATTACTTCCATCAGAAGTAAAATTTTGACGATTCTCAGGCATCAAGGACTCGTTTCCGACACGGCAGAAGCTATATTGACGACGAGAGCAAAATTGATATTCGTAACATCAAAATATTTGGCCCGATTTGTAAATTTAGTGATGCCAGGCTCAAGAAAGTTCCGTAATTAGATAACGATCTGAGAAGCTTCTCCGGTGAAGGGAGGATAAAGAGATCTACCTTAGATAAGTTTTAAGTAGCATATAATTGATTTCTAAAATAATATCGAAAATGGTGAATGCTCGAAAATAGTGATTGAGAGCTAAATAGGTGCATTGGGGCAAACCAGGCATAGTCGTACTAAACAATGAAAGAACTTCATATATTTATAAATAGATGTAATTAGTTGAAATAATTTGTAATTAGTTGTAATATTATAATTTCTTTTTTATATTAGAAACACCAAAAAGAATTGTATTAGTAAATTCTACTCAAAACTCCGGACTCCATCGGAGGCTTTCTCTATAGAATATATAGTTTTGCTGAGATGAGGCTTGCATAGCAGCCGAACCACGGCACCCCCCAATGTGATAATTCTTTGAAAGAATAATGACTCAAACACACCATTCCTGACGACTACTTTACACCACTCACCTCTGAAGCGCTCATGAAACGCTACGAAGATGTCTCCGAAGTAGTTGAAGTTACAGCCATCGTCCGGCACCGTCTTAAAAGTAGAGGGTATATCTTAACGGCCCTCGGTTTACTTACGCCAGATTTCTCGGATAAAGAAACAAATGAAACACCGCATCTGACGTAGTCTCCACAAACGCACACGAGCACAAGTTGTATCCAATTCTTGCCTACTGCCAAACACCGCACCACTGAGCAGTGGCTAGTTATCGTTACGAGTAAGAGTTCTGAGTCGAAACTGGCCGAAATGTCAGGTAGGACCTAACTACACGTGACGCCATATATGCATTTGCCAGCGCAATTTTGCTACTGCGCGTTCACCTATATAAGCGCCAGTCTCCCCGTTGGGAAAACTGGAGTTTCTTGCTTCTCCATTCTTTATAGTCTCTAGTTTTTACCCATAGCTCTTGGTATACTCGCTCAGATTACTCTGACAAGTTCCCTTTGCATTGAATACCAGAGAAGCTTACACATACCTTAAAATCACTTCTTGAGGATATTCTTACTTTTGTTCTAGCAGAGTCCAAAGAAACGTCAAAACTCTTAGACAAATAATTGCGAAAACGACACTTTGCTAACAGCACTGCTCGCACCACCGCCCAGCCACATGATAATCCTACCAATCGGTTCAAACCACCCATGCACTCATAATCGGCATGATAAACCATCAGTGTGTAATCTCCATCACCCCTGAAATCACAAACACTGCTTATTATATGGAAAAAAGCACGACATTCCCTTTTCACCGGCCCTAATTTCGCCTCCATTTTTTTTTTATATAGAACCATCGTAATACGGAAAAAATCATTAGACTAAGTCCGCCGACAAAAAAAACTATATCGCTATAGAGAAAACCATGATATGTCGTGACCATATTTCAGGTGTGACTGTCCACCCGGGGTTTTCACTCAGAACTTAATCTGCCAAATACGTTCTGCCCAAAATATGTTCAAATGTCATCGACGCATCGGATCAATCCTATGAAGTGCTTTGGATCAGGCTTGTTAGTAAGTAGTATTTTTATTATCGCGATTTTTTTGCTAGAAAAAATATTTTTATGTTTATGCATATTTATTCTAGTAGTAGTAGTTTTTATGCAAGTATTTTTTATATTTTTTTCAAGAAGGTGCACCAGCACATTGATAGCGGAGAGCGAAAAATTCCAATATCACAACCGAATAAAACTGCAAGAATGTCCAACAAGGCTCGTACAATTGATCCCTTTTTGCTCGAATTCCAAAATACCTTCGTTGTCATCCGAAATACAGATAGGCTCTTCGTCCAGCTTATCACCAGCTTCGGAGTCTCCGTGATTCTCCACCTCCTCTCCATCTCCGTCATACAGAAGGTATGTATCACTTGCGTCCAGCTCTTCATCTAAGTTTCCTTAAATTGAGTCAAAAGGTCTCTTTGATCCCAGTCTAAAAGTATAGTTTTGCGAAATACTATGATGAATCGTGGGTTGGCCTTCTTCTTCAACCTAATGATGAATTTCATCAAGGTCTATATCCGGAATAACGCCCCTCGACTTTAGTATTGCTAACAATTTAATTGTCTCTAGTAGTGATCTTCTTCGTGCGTCCGTAAGCATGCACTTCACCCCGGAGAAACGTGACTTAGACGGCGAGGACATTGCTGGAGTACATACAAAGTCTCGTGCCATCTCATAGATGACGGGAAATGTAGCTCTTCGAGATCTGTACTATTGCGCAACATTACAATCCTCATCTTGTATCATTTCGTCTGAATACCTCATTAGTTCGTTTTCCTCTGCGATCGACTTGCTCTTCAAGAAAATATTTGGGGTTGGATATCGATCTGAGCCATCACTGGGGTTTTGTTTTCTCTTTGCATGTAATGGAAGTTTCTGCCTCTTTTCATTCTCCGTCTTGTACTTGTGAAAGAGTTCAAATACGCTTCTTGAACAACATCTGAAACAGTATATTGAAAGCCATGTGCCCTGAGAATATTAAACTTCAAACGAGGATCAAGCACTGTCGCGATATAAAGATTTTTTAGGGGTTGGACATTACAAAATCGAATATTGTAATATTTAGGTAATTTGGCACACGCATTCAGAACCCCCACAGCTAGTAAGGGTTGAGTCTCCTTGAGTTGTGGAGTGTTATAACCCTCGAGTAAATCTAAGATATGCTCCACACAGGGTATTGTGAACCCAGCTGTCTTATAGTCACTGCCTTGGAGCCTTTCGATTGTAAATAAGGCGCAAGCCCGTTAGAAGGTCTCTCAGGCTTCGAACAGCACGCTTCGCCATATATAAAAGTGCTCGAATATTCTTTGAAAAAGAAATATATTTTCTACTAGCTTTCGCTAAAAGAGATATTTTTCCCGGATATTTTTATGTTTTTTTCTGCTACTAGAAAAAATATATTTAAAATAATAAAACATAAGTTTCGCGATACTCACTACTTGCTAACAAGCCTGCTTTGGATAATAGTCTATCCAGTAAGGGAACAAGAACCACGCAGTCCTTTTCTTCCCATACCGAACCGAATAGACCCGCTTAATGACTTTGACAACCAGTTAAGGATTTTCAAATTTTCATACGTGACGTCTTGTGGAGCTAGGATTTCTCGTAAATGCATTGGTTTTGTGAATCCGATTTCGTGCCAGCAATATTTGGTGATCCCACACTCGTTGTAGAGGTGTCTCAACAAATGGACTGGCTCGACACTCAAGAGGCATAAGTGACAGCGGAACTGCGGTATTTCATCCGTACTAGTGAGATTTAATGGCACATATGAGCCGAAATTGAACGAGTGGAGGGTTGTGGATTCATTCCTAGCCAACCATTCATGTTTGTGTACTTTTTTCCAGAACTTTTTTCACCGTCCCGACCGGCTGGCTTCCGGGCAGATCTGTAGAAGTTTGTTTGGTTTAATTGGGGAAGTTTCAACTGCTTTGACTTGCTTAACAGCTTGAACACGACCCCTCGAATAGCTGTTAGCTCACCCTGTATTATGGTAAACGGGCCCGGCTTCTTTGCTATTGTAATCTCTGTCTTGAGCTCTTCTGGTGTTGGTCTCAGAGTTGAAAGGTGGCTGTCCAGACGGCGGAAGTAACGCGCACATTTCACCACCTTGATCCAGGCTTTTATGTATAATATCTCATTTGACGTAAAGGTCCATGCAAGGATTTTGAAAAAGCGCCCTGAGCGGTCAAACAAGAAATCTGTCCAACCCAAGTCGCCTATACTGCTAGCATCCATTGTGGGATCCTTGTCGAGAGTTCTTCTCATATGGACAGAATTTTCATTTTAAGGTATTTTGTGTACCAGTCTGATGTCCTTATACCTGCACTTTCATTTCCATGACTCCAAAACCTCCTTTGTTGGGCCTAGCGTATAAATGTCTCGTCCCACACCGCGGAATACTCGACTAATTGCTTTGTCCAATTTCGCCACCTCCTCAGAATTCATACATTACAATCTTTGTAACCTGTTTTGGAGCTCACAAATATCACTGTCTCTTTCGCTCGAGTTATGAGATCTAGATCAGCATACCCTCTTTGGAATGTTTTAAATGGCAAATTGGCTGCAACACAACCCAAAGTGTCCCAGACCTGTACACAACCACACCGCGAATAACCGGCGCTGATTATGTCACCTGGGACAATGAGATGACATAATTGCTCTTCTTGACGGGAGTGTTATTTTTTATACAAGTACGTAACCGCGCCCCATGTCGCCGCAGGAGCTCTTGGAGCAGGACTTGGCGCACATGAGCAATTACAGCATCTACTTTCTACGGCAGAGCTCTGGGCTCGACATTAATTGCCTGGTATATTCGCTCACCCTGGGGTCGATTCAGTACCAGGAGTACACCAGCGGCACGTGGCTGGCCAACATGACGCTGTTGCTCCCGGCATTTTACGTCGCGAATTGTCTGGTGCCCGAGCTTTGGGCGCACATTTCGAAGCAGAACGTGAGTGCTGCTGACATCGAAACGTGGCTTGAAGAATATAGGCGTAGTCCGTACAACGAGGCCGACAACGGCGACTCGTTTGTGGCCCTTTTGTTCATGCTCGCAGGGCTGTGTGTGCTGAGCTGGATGCTTCTGTTTTTGTTTTTGTTGCTGCCGAAACCGAAACGGAAGCCGATATTGACCCAGGTGGCGATGCTCTTTTACCTGATCCACCTCACGGTTGTGTTTCTGAAGGTGTCCGCCACCACACGCACAGAGTACTACGCGGGGTCCCTAGACATGGTGCGTATTCTTTCAGAGATGAACAGCGTGCGGTTTTTTATCGTGTATCTTGTACTGAACCTACTCAAACAGTTGGCATGTCTCGAGCTTATTTTGACCATCACCAAGCACCGGTGGCGGCGTGCTAATGCCGTGTTTGTGTCGCTCATAATCGTCGCCAGTCTCATTTCGGGGGCGTTCCTTGTCCCGCTCATGCGCGACCGCTTCCAGTTTGTGACGGTGCCGGCGTCCAAAACAGGGAACGTGTTCACCGCATTCCGCGTGATCTACATGGTGTGGCTTGCCGTTTGCTTGGCCCACTATACGTTTTTTGGTACCGCCACGCCGCCGAAACAGGTGGCGTACTCACGCAAGCTCCTCCCCTTGGCCATTCTCACGTGGTTTTTCATAATCGTGTTCATAGTGGTGGCACTTCTTTTGATCACCCTTTGGGATGACGACTGGCTCACCAACGCGTGGATGCTGTTCTTGCCGAACATCCTCGGGATGTACGTGCTCACGGCGTGCTGGGAGTGGATCTACTCGATCCGCCAATTGGAGCTGCGCTTTGAAATCGTCGACACGTTGGGGCGGCGTATCAGTTTGGAGGACGTTTTGGACTTCAACGCCGATGACAAGGTGCGCCGCACACCTCTCCGCGGGCGCTTCGCATCTTTACGCGATGTTTTTGCTAGAAAGAGCGGAATCTCGAGAAAGCGCCTGCGCAAGGCGGTGTTTTCCGTGACTCCCTCCTCGTCTGCGCACACCCCTGCTATCGTAGACTGTGGTGATGAGCCCGGGGGTGTGGAGGCCCGCAATCAGGTGTTTTCTGACTTTGCGGGCCTGAATGTAAATCAAACTGGCCTATCCGATGCTGAAAGCTCAGCATACGAGGTGCATTACATCGATACAGACTCGTGGGAGCAACGTCTGAACCGAATGGACCTACATGGGGGAGACAGGCAAGGAGACGCCGAGCTGGTCTCGGTTTCTGTGGACAACCTTGAACACAGCACCTTTGGTGGTGTTACGAGGAGCAATGATGTATCTCGTGGTCCTGTTGAGGGCACTTCAGCGCAAGCAGGGGTGAACGATGAAGACAATGATGAAGACAATGACGATGGTGATGATGAGGATGCGCTTCCTCCTTTCAGACCGCTTCCAGGTTTTAGTAAGGATGACTACTGGGACGAGAAGTGAAGTGCCAACAACAAGGTGTAGAGACTTTGAAGCAGGCTTCCAAGGTCTACTACATTTCGACTCGCTCTAAGCTTTTGAGTATCACGCTTGATTCGTGGAATGCTTTGAGACTCTGGTTTTTCAAAGTTACGTTCCTTTGTACTTTTGAAAAGACAAATGTTTCATCAAGTGCGTAAGGGTTCAGAAGCCCTTATAATGAGTTTGACTCACTCGCAAACATGTTGCACGTGCTCTTTCATTCTGCATATGCTAGAGAATGAAGTACGCATACATGATCATAATTAACGAAGTCACAGCCCTACGCTAATTTACTCTGGGAGGTGATCAGAGGTCTAGAACATGTTGTCATTGACAAATATACAGCAGGAAAGCCCAACAAGAAATTTGACGCGGATCTCGAATGCGAAATCACCGGCAGTATCTGTGTGTGAGATGTGGCGTTTCGGGCATTCATCTAGAAAGTTTTTTGTTACTGAATGATTTTTAGGTAAATCTTCTCAATTCTTTCCACATTTGAAGCCCAAATTGAGCTTTATCGTGGCCTAGTATGTGGGTGGCCGAGTGAGGTGGAGAATACTGCATCTTCTAAGGCTTATTATACTATTAAGCAGATAAAGCTATAGCTGGTACTTTGACTGACTAAAAAAAAATATGATCATGGGTCAGTATAAACCCTATTTAAAGAGATGAAAACTAACGATGAATCTTTTGAATGAGTAGTAAAGAAGCTAACAAGCGTATTGTTGAATGATCTAATTACTTCGGTCCTGGACTTGATTGAACTCATTATGAACAAGAACTTGATAAATACGTTCTATGTTCAAAGTGAAAGTGTGAATCGGTTTTCCCAAGAAATATAAAAATCACTCAATATTCATTTCTTCATATACTTAAGCTTGATGATGAGACCAATTGAATTTTTGCAGATCGCAGACCTCTCTGATTACCTAGCTCGACAAAAATTGCTCAAAGTGGTACAAACAGACTCATCGATGGACCATAACACCTAAAACATCAATACAACGACAGAGAAAACACAATAGGTTGACAGAAAACAAAAAAAATGCGATTTCTGTGGATCGAACACAGGACCTTCAGATCTTCAGTCTGACGCTCTCCCGACTGAGCTAAAGCCGCAATCAGAACCCATGCCGGGACTCGAACCCGGAATCTTTTGATTAGAAGTCAAATGCGCTAACCATTACGCCACACAGGCTGATTTTATCGAAAAAGTCCGCTGGTTTGATATACTTTTTGGGATATGCGGTTATCCACTGACACATATATTTGGGAGATGTTTATCCTCACACTGTTGCCCGAGTACTCTTTCTAAACTTGGCGCCAGAACACTCCAAGATGTATAAGGCTTGAGAAAGTCGGGCTCTTTCACTACTCAGTGCCTTTTCCAAGATGTATTATAGGTTTTTCTATAGAAGTATAGATTTTGCAGCTTCAGGTGGGAGCCCTCTATAATACAATTGATTCATTAAAAAAGAAAACGGACACGACTTGCAGAAGCGGAGGTGGTAAGGAGGAGAGAGTAAGGCTTAAGAAAGTCGGGCTCTTTCACTACTCAGTGCCTTTTCTAAAATGTATTATAGGTTTTTCTATAGAAGTATACATTTTGTAGCTCCAGGAGGAAGTCCCCTATAATACAATTGATTCTTCAAAAAAAAAATTCAAGAAGTATTATAAAAAATAGGTTTTTCTATGGAAACATAGATTTTGTAGCTTCGAGTGGGAGCCCCCTATAGTACACTAGATTTTATTTTAAAAAAAAAAAAACACGCGTCATTTTTTCTAATGGAATATAATGTCACAGGGTTGTTTTGGTCATGTCACACTCACTCGCCTCCGCCTACACGAACTGGACTGCTCATCCTTCTCCGATCATGCCTTATGAGACGCAAGCTGAGTATTTTTGGGCTGATACCATTGAATCTTTAAATTACAAGACAATGTTTACTCGGGTCAGAATGGAGTGGCACGACTTGTGCGCCCTCTGATACAATTGATTCTTCAAAAAAAATTGTCAAAAGGGCAATTAATTTTTTCTTAAAAAAAAGGGCAAAACCATGGGAGAGTAAGCCTTGGGAAAGTCTGCCTCCGTCACTATTCAGCATGTTCCAAGATGTGTCATATGCTTTCTGTTATAGCACAGACTCTGTATTCAAAATTGAGAAGCTTTCGTAGCCTTAGGTGGAAGCCTCGTATGATAAGAGTGAAAATGTGAACAAGAAGAAAGATAAGAAGAATAGGAGAGGCCAGCAGAGTTTCTCGCCCAATTATGACTTGATTCTGGAGGTATGCCACACATGGCCACCTCCTAAAAGACGCAGTCCTCGACTCTTTGAAATGCTATTCTCGTCGCATTCCTGCTGTTTCTTTCCCTATCATTCAGATGAAACGGGCAGAAAATATGTGTCGATCGCAAGGCGTATCAACTCAATACATTCGTTTCGTGGCTCGCTTCCTTCTTCAGCAGTGTTTTGCTCACCGCAAGGTGCACAATCAACGTTATTTTGTCTGTGCGACGCTTCGATAGATTCATCAATAAACGGCTCTATTTGAGGGCTAATGAGCCAAGCAAATCCGAGAACTTCAAACAATAAAGATCTCGAACTTGTAGCATCATGATTGAGCCGCTCATATTATTCATGTAGCATTCAGCTTCAAGTTCAGTATGATGCGGGGAACATCGGATGGCACCTTTCATCGCCCCGCACTAAATGAGAAGCTTCGAGGCTAGCTCTTATTTTGGGCCGGGGGAGACAAAAAGGAGATAACGCACAGGATTCAAAAAATAGGGTTTTCCCAATGAGTAGGTTCCATGGTGCCTCATTCGAAACTCTGATATTGAAGAAAATTCAATCTTTGAATCAACGGTGACACAGAGAAACGGCGATGGCGTTAACAAAGAAAGAAAACAACAGGGAGTGACGTTTATGCCCGCTTTTTACCCGCTGTGCATTGAAAATAGGTCCTGGTTCCCGGCACGAATATGAAATATTCTGGATCGAGAGCCCCTGCTTCACGTCCAGCTAGCATGCCATCAGACCACTCGTGCCCGTGGGTATAAAGGCAAGAATACTGCCAAAGACCCAGTATTGCTTAATTCGTATCACCCTCTAATGCTCCAGATTTGCTCTCGTCTCGCGCTTGCGCTTACGCTTGTTCAAAGCGCATACATTCCTAGGGTTCAAACAACGAAACCATTGAAGCTTGATTTCAATGTTGTCAAGGGTAGCAACGCCAATGGGTGTGCAAAAAGGGACGTATACCCGGAATCCCTTCAGCAGCACCAGGATCTCAGTTACCTCATCGATATATACTTAGGCTCCGACGGACAAAAGAACACAGTACAATTGGACACAGGGTCTTCGGATCTTTGGGTACCCAGCTCAGGGTATGATCCTGCTTCTTCGTCGTCATCCGAGGACACAGGCGAAGAGTTTTTGATTGAGTATCTCGACGGAAGTGGTGTTCTAGGTGAATACTTCTTAGACTCGTTTGGGTTCAGTCAAGATTCACCATCGTTGCCATCGTTCCAGTTCGCTCAAGCCATGACGACCTCGCAAACCGGGATTTTGGGTATTGCCGGCAAGGCTATGGAAGCATCCGAGTACTTTTATAATAACCTCCCCTGGGCTTTGCATGCTGCGGGGCTTACTCCCAAAGCCTCTTACTCCTTATATCTAGATCCAGGCAACAAGTCCGGGTCTGTAATATTTGGAGGCATCGATACCGCTAAGTACAAGGGCGAGTTGTATACGTATGATAATGGCCCTGCCGGCGGAGTAAAGGTGAAACTTCAGTCGGTCACTTTCGATGGCTCCAATCTCAGTGTTGATAAGTACGTGCCTTTGGACTCCGGGACGTCTTTGGGAATTCTTCCCGAGCCGTTCATGTCCGTTTTGGACGGCATCTTTAGTACCACAGTGGTCCAACAGGGTCTGATGCTGTACCGCATTACTAGTTGCGACCAGCCTTCCGACAAGAGCCTTGAGTTTAATTTCGGCAACAACACCATCTCAATTCCGTATAATGAGGCCGTTGTGTCACAGAGCGACGGGACCTGTTTGCTTGGATTTGTCTCGGATGGAGATATCTTCATTTTGGGGGATGTGTTTTTGAGACAGGCCTATGTCTACTATGATCTCACCGACAACACAATCTCTCTAGCACAGGCATCTTCCTCTGAATCCTCCAATATCATTAGTGCTTGATAGGTCCATACGAGACTTTTGATATAGGAGCCCACGGTTTTGGCTTTCGCAATTATTAAGGACGCGATGCTGTCTAGGGTTCTCATTGTGAATGGGGCGATGTCATAACGGGTATTTTTCTCTATTCCCCTTACCTGTGAGATCGTGAGCGAGTCTTGTTGCGTAAGCTTTGTTCTTCTTTGAAGCCTTTCAGGTAACAGCATAAACGCGATTGTATGGGATTTGATTCAACTTTTGCAATTCCCGGTGTCTTTCGGCCAGGTATTACGTGGAATCCATGGGTCGTGACAGCAAAAGAGTTATCCTAACTCTTGTAACTGATGATGAGTGCCAGCCTTATTCTGTAGTTTATGAATACACATATCATTCAACCTCCGGATTTGGTATGGCGTTTGACGCGTTCGGAACCACAATCTTTCAGTAACTTATGAACTTATGCAGATTGCTGCCACCTTGGCCGAACCAACTTGCCCGCTCAGATCACAAAGTGTTGTCATTAACATCCGTCTTTACTCTTGCAACGAGTGCCTTGTTGAAACCATGCCGAGGCTACTTGACCTGATTCTTTTTCAAAGTTCTATGGGCTTGACCACATGATTTCCCTTGACACCGAAATGAGTTGACATGCTCAAACCCCATAATCTGGATTTATGAAACCCAAAATCTGCCTGCGGGGAGAGCACGGCAAATGTCGATAAACTATTCACGTTGGCTTTCAATGTTGCTGTTGGCATTTTGTTTGCAGATCATTTCAAATCTAAGGAGAAGGAGAAGAACTGAAAACATCCTTCACAGCGTTTCCATCACCACCGGATGGCTCGCCGGCACAACTTTTCAACCCACGTATGGAGTTTCAGCCGAATCACCATGTCGACACTAAAAATGAAAATCATTTTGTTCGCTCCAAAGTCGGCTAACTGGCTGGCCGAAAACTTTGGTCCCAAGACGTAATCACACGTGCAGCCCCTTGGAGCAACATGCACTAGGTCGTTTTCTAGATGTGTGAAAGACGGCATGCTTTTGCCCGTCCGAATTTGAGGGGCTGTTTTCAAGCTGGGGCTCACCACCTGATTCCTGCTTTTCCTACCAGTGAAGCAGTTACCTAGTCTCCCCAGAGATACTTTTGCAGCTCATTGCAGTAGTGACCTGGTCTAATTTGGTTCCATTTGTTCGCTTGTCCTTTGGGAAAATGGCTTCTGCAACAAGAAACGACCAATGTTCGAAGACAATTCTGCCCATTGTGCCACACGGCAGCCCACTCTTTTTAGGAATGCCCAGAGAAGGGATGGTGGAAAACCTGATCAACTCTTTTGGCATAGTCCGTTAGTGCTTCTATGTTCTTGCTGGGAATTTCTGCACGAATAAGATAGCATGATCTTTTGCCACTTGAGCAACGAGGTGAGGCGCTAGTCTTCTGGATGTCGAAGGACGTAACAGTGAAAAGATGTTGTTTTGAATGTCCAATTTCTTTTCAGCCCTAAACTTGATTGAAATCAAGGCATGGCTGGATATGATAATTGGTGGTGTTCCAACTCCATAACAGACTGCTTTTGACCGCCCGTCTCGAGGTACATATAAACGATCACAAAGATCTTGTTCTGTGTATGTCGACTGCAATGTTGTAGAGAAACGATCTGGCTTTCAAGAAATTCTTTCAGAATGTGGGTAAAGACAAACTCTATGCCAGGTTAAACCAGGGAGGCTACGGAGTGATTGAACTTCATACCCAAATGCAAGGACATCTAGTAGTTTAATACGTTGATTGAACTTGAAGATTGGCCCACGAATCTTTGGAGATTAAGATTCGTTCGTTATATGACCCGAATCTATGGCTAATCAACGCAGTCATCACACTTCATGACACTGCAAGAGCCTGAACTGACAACACAACTTGACTCAGGACTCAAGACATCATATCCTCCAGTCCGCATCAATACTTCGACGAATAGCCTTGGATCATCTGCGCCAATAGCTAAATCACATGAAACGCATTTTACCAGGCACACCAACAAACCATATCCCGCGCCAGGAGCCCCAGTTTTCTTCACCCTTAGGTGACAATGCTCTTCACTCGAGAACATAGGTTTGCGAGAGCGAAGACATCGCCATCATGGACAAACAGTCTTTTGCCATTCGAAATTTCGTGGGGAACGAGGCCTCTTGACGCTTATTAAAACATCAAACTCACTGATGTGGCCCACCAAGCAGCATATAATCGTCACCAAGTTTCCGCATAGTCGTGGATTGGTATTTTGTGGGAATCATATGACTGTCGGCTTTTGATCAGCGGTGGAGATGATCTTGATGAGGAACTGCTGATTTGGGCGAAGTCGTGGAAAATTTATCAAATATTGATTTCTCTACAAGGTGCGAACACCGGATGGATGTGCGGTAAGAAGTAAACGCATTCGGCAGTTACGTGGAGGGAGAGTAGTAAAGTTCCGAATTAATTTGTAATATCGAGACCAATTACTGAAATCCCATTGATACAAATATCACTTCTCTCCGTGGCTTTTGAGTAATGTATGAACTAAGCGTATCTGCCCGCATAATCTCGCCGAAAAGCCGCAATTTTGCAACCATAAGTGAGAGACTATGCTGTGGAAAACCGAGTTTAATGTACTCAGTGACGACAATCCTCTAGATCCAAAAAAGGAACGACTCCCGCTTCATATAATAAAAGAGCTAAATTTCTCAAACGAAGAATCACTATAGAAATTTCACGTTATCACTTCAAAAAGTTAGGATTCCGCTTTGGCGGAAGCGGCGGGGCAAGCCAAGCAGTACTTCATACTAATTAAGCAGGCACAAGTTAGGTTCTGACTACCGACTGTTCATAGTTTTGAGTATACTCTTAGGTATATTTTAGTGTGTATATGATGAATGACCTCTTTCCTTGAAGTGGGAAAGAGCTCACCTATCTAGAATAACCATCGTTAGAAGCACTTCCGAGTGCAATCTGTAGAAAGAGAGAGAGCGATCCCCTGAAGAAGATGATCGACCAAGGGAAGCGCATGTTTTCGGACATGCGCCAGCCTGAACAGCCGCGATGAGCTAGACCTATTTTAAGAAACTACCTAGTTCTTGGAGCATCCTAGGACAGTCCCAGGTCCCTGACAGCGCATTTTGAACTATCAGGGTAGCACCCATGTTAATTCTTCCAAGTTCATCGTGATGAATGGGAAGAGCGGCGAAAAAAATAGTTATGTGAGAAATGAG
>JAKTWD010000695.1:0-28059 GCA_030581935.1 Metschnikowia corniflorae
CAGTTTAGTCAAATGGATTCTCTCCAAGGGCTCTCGCGGTCTCGCTCCGAAAGTCATTGCTACCCGCTAAATGTTAGATTATTAGCTCGCGTCGCGTGTAACAGAAGAACATTTGAAAGCCGGCTTCAATTGAATTTCCAGATTGATGCAAAGCTACCCAAATCCGGCACATAGTACTCGAGACCTTTTGATTATCGACGGGCAAAGCGCCAAGACCCAAAGGATCTAAAAGATGGTTTGATCTTGTGCATAACACGATGCTTTCTTATGGGATCGAGTCAAGCGATGTGTACAATGTGGACGAGACCGGCTTTCGATGGATTTTAATGCGCCAAGAAAAGTTGTATCAGGGTTTGAAATACGAAGAAAAAAACGATTAATTTAGAGCGGAAATCGAGCGTGGCTGACAGCAATTGAGTGTGTCGATTCCACGGGTCTTTTTGCAACCATTTATCATTTTTTTAGGTAAGCAAATTTGTGAGTCTTGGTATGCTGAGCTTGAAGAAGACTGGCGCTTGGGAGTCAGTGCAATTCGTTGGACATCCAAAGATATTGCTATTCGGTGGCTCGAACAGGTTATCATCCTTTAATCTGAGTCTATGACGAAAGGCACTCATAGACTTTTGATACTTGACGGACATGGTAGTCTGCAACGAAAATAAAATAATCGCTCTATACATGCCGCTTCACACATCTCATTTGTTGCAACCTCTTGATCTTTCCTGTTTTGGGCAGTCAAAGACAAAATATTACTAATTGGCCGGAGAAAGAGCTGGGTTCGATCTGCTCGCGGGTGGCAGTGTGCGCATTAATAAACATGACTTCGTTGGACTATGCAACCTTGCTCGGGTAAAAGCTTTCACTGCTCGAAATGTCAGGAGCAGCTGCGAAATTTCTGGTTCCATTAAATCCTAAGCGGGTGTTATCGAAGATCAACATCGAGGTAAGAAACGAGGTGTCTCCAGAAAGTCATCTGACGCCACGTAGATCTTCTAGTCTTGCTGAAAATTCGAGTGCGCCTTCAAATCACAGCTATTTAATGAGCCTTGCTTCCTCACATTAGAAATACTAGAATCTTGTCCTGGGGATGTGGCTGGTGCGTTGAAAGCCTTTTATGAAAAATTTTAAAAGTACGCGCTTTTGCAGGGACCTTCATTTGCGATAATGGCCAAACAATTCAGCGATGTTTTCATCACTCATGCCAGGCAGAACAAAAAAGCAATAGATCGAAAAAGTGTATAACCGACGCTAGTGACTTGTCTAATGAGGAATTCAACGAACGCAATTCCAGCTTTCTGGGGAATGTCAATCCCTTTTTGGAAAATTCCGTGGACTCAGAAGATAAAATTCACAGCCACATAAAAAACGCAAATCCACTTGTGAAATTTGTGAAACAAAAGGGCATTGTAGACAGACATGTCCGAATAAAGCTCAATTATTTGTTCTAATGTTTTAGCGTATGTTTAGCGTTTATACAAAGATATTATATCATTACAAATTGCAGGCGGTGACCCAAATGCCAGTTTGGTGCGAAAGCTAATGAAGTACGTTAATTATCTGAAAGAATAATAATATGTAATAGTTTCTCGCCTATGGTAGTATTACATAGAGAATTTTTTTCTTTTTCTAAAGAAACAGATATGTAATGAAGGTTACCACCTCCCTTAGCCGTGGGCGAAAGCTATATGTTCTATAGAAAACCTTAACACACTATTTTTCAGATGTGTACCGCACATCCAGTTTTTTAGGTGTCGTCCGGGTTCGAACAAGGGGTCTCATCATAAAAAAGTATTTGTGTATAGAGGCAATATTACTAACAATTACTAATAATCTATAGTTTTTAATGAAAGTCTGAAGACTTGAAGGAAGCTGAACGGAAAGGCGAAGTGACAGATAAACTCCATTTCCGGGGCGGGCACGACAGGGAAGGAAGTGAAACTTGAGCTAAAGATTACAGAAAGTGCGTGTTTGGATTTTTTCTATGACGCGAGTTAGCTCAGTGATGACGATGACTATGACGGTGAGAGCGAACTTCGAAGGCATTCACAGCAAAAGAATGCCGTAGTCAAGGACCAGATTCGGGAGTACTACAAACGCAACGAAGGCTCGTTTCCTACTGTCTTCGGGTTGGCCCAAGATTATCTGTCCATGATGGCGATGTCCTTTCCCTCAGAATCGCTTTTCTTTAAAGTGAAGAATATAGTTGCGGTCAAGTGAAACAGACTTCAATTGCAGACAATCAAGATGTCGGCTATTATGAAGGCAAGAGGCATTATTACAGACAAGACAAGTGTCTACTTTGACTCCCTTCCACAGTCGGTTCAGGATCATTTGGAACCTCTGAAATCCACCTCCGAGCAACCTACGTGTTGCATGGGCGAAGCCAAGTCTGCTGGTATCGTCAACATACCACATATGGTTGTTGGGAGGAAAAGACCCTGCCCTGAGAGGCAAAACGAGCAACACTCACTGATAACGAAGGAGACGTCGTGTGCTCAGAAAGGTGATTTGCATATTTCAATAGGATCGAGCGCGGTGGAAGATCTTGGTACCAGTCGTACGCAAAACTTAGGAGACTCGAGCGAAGCAGAGTCTTTGGATACTACACGCAATTTTCCAGGCTCTGGCAATTCCAATTTCAGCGATGCAGAGACTTACTCTAGACATAATACAGAGTCAAAGATGAACAGATCTACTAAGGTTAGTTTCGAATAGCATATAATTAATCTTTGAAATAATATTGAGAATGTTTAATGATCGTAAATTGCGTGAGTAAGTGAGAGCTGATAAGGTGCATTGGGGCGAAAAACAGGCATAGTCGTACTAAACGATGCGGAAACTTCATATATCTATAATTTTTGTTAAAGAAACAGATATCTATTGAAGGATACCTCTTACCTTAGCCGTGGGCGAGAACAATATATTCTATAGAAAACCTTAACACACTTCATATCCCAGATGTGTACCGCACATCCAGTATTTGTTGTCGTCCGTGTTCGAACCCGGGGACTGAGGCGTATCTATAATAATTTGTAATATTGTAATATTTTTGATATTAATCATGGACTGGTACATAGGGTATCTTTTGTTGAAATTAACTCACCATATGGCTAAGATCATGAGTAAGAATAAAGCCACTCCACGCCTGATTGCGAGAGGATTGAACTGTCCTGACTTCCTTTTGAAAACCACGGGTGAATTCTTCACACATCTCAAGTGGACGTTTAGAGGACAGAAATATGTTACCTTGAAGCGTGGAAATCGATTGTGCCACGCACACGTGAATTCACCAGTTCAATGCTTTCGCTGGAGCCCATATTGGAATTATCTTAAGTGGTTCCAGATACAAGCCAAGAAGATTCTCAGCTCTCACAGCAAGAAGTCAAGGATTGCGATCGGCATAGCTTCAGATCTGTCAGTCGCAAGCAACAAAAGAAATTTCCACCAATACAACCGGGGAGGTTTTTGGAAATTTGCCCACCGGCTCGTCCCATACGACGATGGGATTAATTCCGTTAGCAACTCCACAAATACGAATGGATACACCACAAAGACTCGAAAGCTCTCCATCACTCTAGTTTCGGATCTCATGTTCATGACACAAAGACCCCGGTTACAGGCTTCAAATGTCATCAATGCCTCGAAAGGGTAGATGTGACAGGTATGCTCAAGCATCTTTACAGCGAATGCAGCTGCACGAAATTCTGGTGGAATCAGTTAGGCATGACATTGCCCATGAAATTGAATCCGATGTTGGCACCATTGTGAGTACGAAAACATGCGCAACCTCAAATGGTAAGTGAAGACTGCTCGCCGAATTTATTGTTCGAGAAAAAAGGATGCGAAATCGGGTATTGTGCTTCAACCACTTCTGAGACGCAAGTTGAAGAAGTTCTTGGAGCATACTCGGGTCAGAACAGACTGACACGACTTGCAGAAGCGGGGAGGGTATGGAGGAGAGAGTAAGGCTTGAGAAGTCAGGCTCTTTCACTACTCAGTGCCTTTTTCAAAATGTATTATATGTTTTTCTGTAAAAGTATAGATTTTGTAGCTTCGGGCGAGAGCCCCCCATGATACAATTGATTCTTTAAAAAAATTACAAATACCAAAAAGAGTGTAGTGATTAGTAATACTCTATCTTTAACAACACTGGTTGGCATTATGAGCAGTTGAAAGTCTGATTGGATTTTGGTCACCAGCTTGAATCTGTTGGGGGGTTGTACCAGACTTGTCACAGTCGGTGATGATCATGAACGTGTGTGCACACCTGAACTTTGACGGTGTGCTTCAAGGCTTTATAAAAGAACACGCTGACGACGGTAACATTCGGACCGCTGAGTACGATTTCATCGAAACCTTGCTCTCGGAAGCACCTATCGCAGTAAAGTACTTATCGGAACCGGTACAAATCATCTCGGAGAAGACCGCTGAAGTCGAGAACACTATCGAAGATGAATGGAGCGACGTGGAAAAGACCGAAAAGTGAATTTTTGACTGGAATTTGCAAGCAAAAATAGAGGCTGCCATCATCAAATACCACTCTCTTATCCCGAGGTAAGAGCCGTGACCCAGCCGCACGACGACCCGACCTTGCACTGCGAAACGTTTTGGGTATATGTTGTCGGGTTTGTCTGGACCGCAATCGGCGCTTATATCAACGAGTTTTTAAGTAGGTTCGAGACTATGACGATCAAGTACGTGACCCTATGAGCGTCGAGATGTTGGGTATCCTTTTCCTCAAAGCCATTTTCTCTCTTATCGGGTTCCCCCGTCCTCCTGTTTGTAGTTGCCCGTGCAAACGCAATGATTAAGGAATTTACGACGGCAGCTGTCGAATCGAGAGCTCCACAAGTTACCCGCCCTGGACCAATTATTCGATGCATGCCGCGGCCGAAATTGTTGGTGTGGACCAATTTTTGATCGGCTAAAATTGGCCGACAGCAATTGAGGAATACTCCGATAAGGCCAAACGCTAGTTTTGACCACTTTCGGTCTCCTGATTATCCCCTCAAAGGGACAAAAAGACTGGTCTGGCTTGGATCGAGCAGCCCCGGACATATCGCCTCATGATCGGCCGTTTTTAGGGTAATCTTTTGGTGGTTATGCCTGTGAATTTTATGCGCTCTACGTCGTGACAAGCAGTGGGGAGTGTCCCAGACAAAGGTGGTTATTTGGCAACGCCAAACAGAAATCCAACCAGGGCTCAGTGACAGCATTTCTGTGATATCTCACCTGCTCTCAAACCGAAGGGTTGGCTATAAATACTGGTTTACGTACCCAGCGTGGATGAACTGAAGCACAGAAGCCAGAGAACTGAAAAAGTCAGACCAAGAAAAAAATCGATCAAAACACCACACCGTCGGCACAATGAACCCGCTTATAACTGTGTATTTCCTTACCTTAGCCCTCGCGTGTGGCCGCACCCACCCAGGCTACTTGTACGTTTCCAAAGTGGATGACACGCCATGTCACAGATATTTGAAGCTCTTCGGCGGGCGGCTCTATGTGAACTCGAAGCCCACGTTCTTTCTCGCGAATCATAGTGGTTATTTGCGGTCCATCGAGGCAGAATCGTTTTTGACTGTGGACGATATGGGCAAGCTCAGTACAGTGAGCCCTGATGAGAAACCAATCACTTTTGCGTTTCAAAGGGTCAATGAAGAAGAGTATGTGTTGTATGTGGGCATGGAGGATGGGTTTCAGCTTTGTGGCGATGGGCTGGTTGCATTTGAAAGCAGGTGCAAAGCGCAGCACCGTTTGACGATAAGCTTTGTCATGAACGACCCGAACACTTGAGCGGGGCTTGGTGGGATAGAAATTGGGAAATACTTTGATTTTGTTGAGATTATGTTCATTTGTAAAGGAATATATTTTGGTTTGTCTACAAATTTTATGATTTCAGCTACTTAGCCGCAAGCTCATCTCCTGGGATTTCACAATCTCTTTCTCGAAATCTCCACAATCTCTTTCTCGGAATCTCTAAGATATTGTTGATTCCATGAGACGTGATTTCTTAGTCGAATAAGGCGAGGGGCTGTTATGTAAATCATTCACGGGCTGTGTGCTTGGCCGCTTTTACCCAGTATAGCCAACTTCTATTCCAGTATCCGCCGGATTCAAGGCTATACTGATTGAACCATCAGAAGTATTACAATGGCTCCAGGCCAAGCTCTGTTTGGCAAGAGTCACATTAGTCAACGCCTTCATTTCATTCAACCAAAACGGGAAGACATAATGCCGTCTTCATAGTAGCGTTCCATACGAGTAATTGAGAGTTGGAGTCTTGTATCTCAGGACAGAAGGTCAACTTTTGCCTATCATTAAGGTACTCTCGTTTCATCAAATCGCAAACCGTAGTTATCTATGGTAACCATGAAAGACCCACAACCTTTGATACTGCCCATGATGGGCTCATAGAATTTTGGCTCTTGATGGTGCATATCGTATTTAAGGTTAAATTCAGTGAGTTGGATTGTTGAGGAGGCCAGCGAGTTGTTCTCATTCCTTTAGCGATGAAAAAGTTGGTGCCAGTCTAAGTAAGGTCAAATTACTTGGAAATTATAGCCGATGAAGAAAGTTGACGATCGCGTTGCTGGCAGGACTAGTCCAGTTTCATCACATCATCCTGATTCATGAGTGGGTACAACTTTCGAAGGTGTGATGTGGGCTCGCCTGCCATATCTTTTCTTTGCGCTTCGTCAAGAAGTATTAATGAATCGACAGCACATGCACGGAATGCTCCAGTTCCATGAAAAGGGCAACACAGCCAAACTGTGTAAACATTGTAACTATTCTCCAGAAAACGAATTATTTGCCTAGGATTCAAGAAGTTTCGATAAAGAAAAACCTCGATAAATAAATATCGCGCCAAATGAATTACCTCGATAACTGCATAAAGTTACGTGTAAATAATTGCGGGAGCTCACCACAGATACACACAGCTATGAAAAAGATATTGCACGAAACAAAGCGCTCGAAGGTACATACTTGGCATTTATTTAATTGACACTTTAGACAAAACCAAAAAACTTGTACAAAAAAAATTTTTTGATTTGTATTTATCGGCTAGAACTAATGGATTCTTAGAACAACATGCTTTTTTATTAATTTTTTCTCAATTTTTAGAGAGCAAATTTTTGATCAAAAAAAAAAAAAAATATTTACACAGGTATGATCTTCTCGAAATTCTTTCAGGAATTCACCTCATCAAGAAAACCACCGAAATCCCCGATTAGTGAATATCCTCCATAAGTGCACAAAAGCGCGCGTTTTTAATATATTCACTTATCGAGGTTTTACTGTATGCAGTAAAACATATATATTTTGACCGTGAGCAACAACACCGTTCGGCGGAAAATAACTACCTAATAAATTAAAGATTATCGAGCTCTTTTACTTTTGTCAATTCTGATTTTTATATCAATGCTAATGAAAGTCGGAGCATGGCTTAAAATATGAAAGGGCGAGGAAAGAAGACTGGTTTAGACAATAAAAATTATAAAGTTTTCTCAACGTTTGGCATCCTTTCTTTTTTCTTGAAAATCAGTTTTTTTCTTTCATTCAAAAGAGACATCACGTTGGGAGGGGGTGCTGTGGTTCGGCTTCTGCGAGCCTGGTCCCAGCAAAACTATATATTCTATGGAAAAAACCTCCGATGTCACGGAGTTTTGAGTGTGGATTCGTCACGGGAATTTTACGCCCAAAACTTGTTTAATGCAGTGTGCTACCTATGTGTCATCGACCCACCTGAGTGACCCGAAAACCCAGGACAGTTGTACTACAGGTAAACCTCTTAACAAGAATGATTCCTCGGCGCCAAAACGCTAGGAACACTATCGAGAGTGACTAAAATCCCGTACATGTATGGTGTATATGCAGTGTATTTTCTCTGGCTTTTTGGAATATTCAGAGTTGTGGCATTTCAAAGAGCGGCCATTCCCGTGAATCAACATGACTCATCATTTATCTCTCGCAATCAGAAAGAAGCTTCAAATGCCTGGTTGGTATGAGCTCCATTTTTGTTCCCTAGAATCTTCAATTTGCCAATCTTGTAGGACCTTGATGAGTCCAGGATCTTCGGAGTTCCCCTCTCTCGAAAATCAACAAACGAGATCTACACCTGATACCAACTCACGAAAGCAGGCACGCTCATTTGACGGCGGTTGAAAGTCTTCCTCGCTAAAACGAGCAATATCTTCCTCCACCTTCTTATCCTTCAATACAACGTGAAAAATATCAAAAGTCCGGCCAATAACTCTTTCTTCAGGGAGATTCACAAGCTCCTCTGCAGATATCGAGAAACGAATGATGTTCGTGTCATGAAACCGAGCAATTAGCTCGATGCTCTTATGGAATGTCAGTTCGAGGTAAGCAATTCTCAGACAAAATCTCTATTTCGGCGTCAGAGGCTGTTTGCGTCAGTTCATTTCCGTCCAAATGACCATTGAACATAAGTGTATCACCAACTTGAATACCTCGGGACGCAAGACGCACCACACTCCGGGAAGCAAGGGAATGTTGTGGGATCCGATGCCGGACAACAGAATCATTGCTCACAAAATCAGAGTTGGTGCCTGAATCCAATAAAGCACAGTACCGACTTGACCATGAAGAGTTATGTCAAGCCGGTACTTGGGTCCACTTTTCGCGGCTATGTGGACCTCTTTTTTTGCCTTTTTCAAGTTATCAAATTTTTTTGTAGTTTCAAAATTATCGGTGTTGGCAGTGGTAGGTTCAAAAGATGTACCACGTACCAGTAAATCAAACGTCTGCAAATCGCACTTATCTTGTGCCCCCAACGTAACGATGGCACAAGTGTTATGCCCCTGTTTAGGGGCAACGGACGGGGACTTTACCAGAATGTACGTTGACCGCTCCCGTTTGAAGGCGCATCCTCGGGATGGTCTTGTCCATCATCACTAGAGTCAAATTGATTGTCGGCTTCAGCTTTATAGGTCAACGCCTGTACCTCTTTCTCATTCACCTGGAAGTTCTGACGTTAATCGTTTTGTCCATTGCCATTATAGTTCCTAGGGCCAGTAGAACACTAGTTATTGTTGTAGTAACGACCGTTCTGATAGTTTCCATTGTGATAGTTTCCATTGGATGACTTCTGATTGTTCTGATAGTTTCCGTTCTGATAGTTTCCGTTCTGATAGTTTCCGTTCTGATAGTCTCCGTTCTGATAGTTCCCATTGGATAGTCTCTGATTGTTGGCCGTCTGCCAGTTCGGCCGTTGATTGTAGTTATTGAAACGATTCCTGTTGTCATTCTGTCTCTGATAATTCCGGCCTTGGTTGTAGAAACGTCCATTAGCACCTTGTTGTTGATAAGCCGCGTTATTCCACTGACCTTGAAAGTTTGGATTAAAAGGCCTTTGGTTTGATACCCGGGGACGAAACCTCCCCAATTCTGAAAGTCTGGTCCAAAATTTCCTACCACTGGGAAACCCTAATTGAAACTGCCTGCATCCGGCATCATTGGGTAACCCTGATTGAAGTTTCCTGCGTTCGGCATCATACCTGGGCCAACTAACTCAAACTCGGGGTACAAGCCTGGTGCGACAGGATGATTCGCAGGGTTAAAGTTCTGAAAGCCCTGCGCGTTATCACTCTGTTTCAGAGAATCGTTGGCTGGAACTGGAACTGTATAGCCCTGAGGAAAGCTAAAGCCTGGTGGAACACCGACGCCCTGTCCAACTGGAACTCCAGGAACTCCAGATATCATGGGACCACTGAAGACGGCAGGTATATTCGTCATTCCGGGAGTAACTTGGGCAGTCACACCTTCTGTAAAGAGACCTTCCTTCACCCAGTTTTCTGCACGTTGCATCACTGCAGCGAGAAGACTTCCATTTGCGGGTTCAGGACGGTTAAACTTCAACATGGCTTTCAAGTTAGGATTTTTCAATCCTCTCATATACTGCTCAGTGACGAACTCTTCAGGTATTGGAACGGGACACAAGTAATTGTAAGCCATGAGTGACTCATACGTTGTACGATACTCAGCAAGCGTTCCGGTCTGCTTCATTTCCGCGAGTTCGTTCTGCAATGTCAACGACGAAATTCGCAATCTCGTCTGATTAATGATCCGTAATTTCAGGTGAGGAAGAACCTTCAACATCTTCACCAATTCTGTCTGCCTTGCGAAAGCAGTTGATGAACGTATCCACTTTGAGGCTCTGCCATGAGCGGTTTCATGAATCGCTTTTAGTTATGTCATCGCTTTTTGTGGTTACTACCAAAAGTTGTCACTTTGTGAAATCTTGAAAGCACTTATGGTACCTTGGTCCAATGGCTGCCTTGTGCCCACTAAGATTGTCCAATACTAAGTGTACTTTCCCTCTCATCTGATAATTTGGGTATAAATTTTGACAAGAATATTCGTTTCGAACCCGGACGACAACAAAAACTGGAAGTGCGGTACACATGAAGTGTATTAAGATTTCTATAGAATATATAGTTTTCGCCCAGGGCTAAGGTAAGCGGCACCCTTCAATACATATCTGTTTCTTTAGAAAAAAAAAATTGGGGGAAAAAAGTACAATATTCCAAGAGTCCAGGTTTTGGCCCTTAACTATGTGATATTATCATAAAATCTCCTTCATGTCGAAAATCGCCTAGAATATACTAAATTCCTCGAGGTAATCTTATAAAGAGTATTCTCATAGCTAGGTTTACCTGTATCATGCCCCAAAGGTGTCAGATGAGAACCCTGGGATATTCTTTTTTATCTAAATAATGTGATGTTTCGTTAAAAAAAAAAATCACTTTATTATAATAAAAGCTGTTATCAAAACAGAATTTCCACGTTTAGATATCGATTCATAATATATAGTTAGAAATTCTTACTTTGACCGCAACCAACCTCAGGCTCAAGGCTCACCCAAACCAATCCCATCGGAACAGCCTCAAGATTTCTGCAAATCCGCCGCTCCGCAGCAATACCGCATATGAACATTACGTTGATCACATGGCCCGTCCAATCAAACCAGGCTTTTGCTATGCAATCAATTTCTTCCCTTAATAGAAAATAAACAATCACCCAAGAGAAATACTTACTTCACACGGAAAGAAATCCTGCTGTAGCCTCAATACTTCATGCGGCCCGCTAGTAATTGGCGCGGCAGCTAGACGGCGAAAATTGTATTACCGACTCATCGAATACATAATATACAGACATATTTTCATCACTTCTAAAAGAGGAATCAAATACATCTAGACAGAAATCCCAAAAAGCCTCCTTTTTTTCTTTTCCTTCTTACTTCATTCTCTCCCAGTGCCTTCAAAGCCGGTCTCTTTCTCCGATGACAGCGCATGGCGGGCCGCACGCGTATCGATGCACTTTTCCTCGCGGAGCAGATATATGCAATACGTTTTTCTGACTCCACGCCAATATTTGACAGTGCCTCTCCCGCCAAGCAATACTTCTTCACGAGCGTCTAAAGCCAGTCAGGCTTAGCCGAAGGAGGCAGTTTTACAGATATTTTGATTGCACTTGGATTCACTTGGATACACTTGGATTCACTTTGACTGCACTGGGCCACGGCATATTAGTGATTCTCCGAGTAGAGATCACACAATCCTAAATAGATATAGATCACCCAGTAGACACGGTTTACAAACGCGTCACAATGGAACGCCTTGCAAATGCTCGCAAACGCCTCCGAAGCAATTTTCTGAAGCTCGCTCCGCAAGATCGCTCGTTTGGTACTGCGATCAGAGACGTCATACAGAAGGTGGCTCTGGCGGCGCATCCGTATGTGGTGAAGGTGATCCCCAACTTCCGGGCGGCTCACTATACTTATATATTGTTTATGGCGTTTTTCACGCTGGTGATAGTGTACCCCATCACGGGGTTCGCGTATATAGATATCTTGTTTTTGATGAGCGGTGCATCTACTCAGGCTGGTCTAAATACCATCAACTTGAACGAGCTCAGGCTCTCCCAGCAGATCCTCGTGTACATCACCACGACGCTCACCACGCCGATCTTTATCCACGGGCTGCTTTTGTTCATCCGTCTCTTCTGGTTCGAGCGGCATTTCGATAACATCAAAGAGCTGTCCAAACTCAACTTCAAGATGAGGAGAAACGCGACATTGGCCGCCAGGACCCGCTCAAACGACCCCACTGTGGCCAATACCCGCAATAACGAGGGACTCGGGACCGTTCAGCGTCAATTTGGCCAGCGCGTAAACCCAAACAGCCCAAAAACTGCGCACCTATCGCAGGTCAGCGTAGACCACATCAGCACGTCGAGCAGCTCTGACCCGTTGGGCAGCGCGAGGCACAAAACGGCGCTGAGCTCCTCGAACCAGTCCAAGCTGACCAGCGAGAGGACCAGCGAGGGGACCCTGGGCCAGACGATGTACCAGGAACCGAGCGACGACGCCGCCTCTGGCGTGTCACGTGACCCGGCAGATTTGACGCCGGCGTCTCCCCACGGCCCAGCCGACGGGATCAAGTTTGCTGACTTGCCCAAGCCGACGAAACGGACCCAGGAGATCGATCCCTCGGACATGTACAAGTCGATTGCACTACTACAGAGAAACAAGCGCCGCGACAGCGGGCTAGAAGAGGACGTGTTGGTGATCAAGTCGCCCAACGAGATTGAGCGTGACCTCAATACCCCGATTTTTACCACCAAGGCAAATCAGCCGTACTCGGGAAATCGCAGGGCCAGTAAGTGGCGTGTTGGGCGGCTCAATAAGGGGAAGAATAGGTGGGATGCTTTGAGGAGGACCATATCCAATAGTTCTCCGCTGGTCCGGCGCAGGCTGACGGCGCCGATCGATGAAGTGAATGGAAATGGGGACAATCAGGACCACGCTCCGGACAACGAGTCTATCGATAGCGAGATACACGGAACGGCCTTTTCGGATGATAACGATAATGATGAACATGAAGATCGCAGCATGAACACGTCTCATTTCGACGACAACGAGCATGCGGTTGCTGACTCTGATGAAGATCTTCTGGATCAAGACGCACCTAGGGATTACGATGTTGCAGATACAACTGGAGGCGGCACCTTTGATAACGGCGGAGACCTCAAAACGAAGTTTGCACGCGAGCCGACGATTAATCGCCGAATAAGACAAGCCCGCCGCCAAGGTAAGCGTCGTTTGCGCAAATGGCGTACGCCCATGGTATACAGATCCAGCTCTCGCACATTATACGATGGTGGCAGAACACTGCGAGATGCACGTGGTGGCGAAGAGAACGAGAATGATAGTGAGAATGCCAACGACGACGACGACGAAGAAAATGATTACAACAGCACTGGCGGCGCTCCTCTCGACAAGGTCATGAGCACAAACTACCTTTCCTGGACGCCTACCATCGGAAGAAACTCCACTTTTGTGCACTTGACCGACCAACAGAAAGAAGAGCTCGGCGGCGTCGAGTATCGCGCTAACAAGCTCCTCATCAAGATCATCATTTTCTACTACGTGGGCTTTCATGTCGCGGCGTTCTCCTTGTATGTCGGCTTCATAAACGTGGCCAAAGGGTACGCCAGCGAAATGCGGGGCTTTGGCATCAGCCCAACATGGTGGGGGTTCTTCACCGCGCAGTCCACGTTTAACGATTTGGGGTTGACCTTGACGCCCAATTCGATGTACTCGTACAGCCGCAGCGTGTACATTTTGGTCATTGCCAGTTTTTTCATTGTCATCGGAAACACGGGGTTCCCGATCTTCCTTCGGTTCATCATATGGGTCATGTTCAAGACAGCCAAGCCGTTGTCGCTATACAAGGAGTCGCTTGGGTTTTTGCTCGACCACCCTAGACGGTGCTTCACGTTGCTATTCCCGTCTGTCCCCACGTGGTGGTTGTTTTTCATTCTTGTCGTCTTAAACGCGACGGACTTGGTCTTGTTCATTGTTCTTGATTTGAACACAGAGTATTTGGACGAAATTCCTGTTGGGTTCCGTATATTGGATGGGTTGTTCCAGGCCTTCAGCACCCGAACAGCCGGGTTCAGTGTCATCGATTTGTCGCAACTCCACCCGGCGGTCCAAGTCAGTTACATGATCATGATGTATATTTCCGTGCTTCCTTTGGCGATCTCGATCAGAAGAACCAACGTGTATGAGGAACAGTCTTTGGGAGTGTATCTCAAAGGAGGCGAAGCCAACGCTGACCCCGAAACGACCTCACGGAACTTTATCGGGACGCATTTGCGGAACCAGTTGTCATTTGATTTGTGGTTCATCTTCTTGGGACTTTTCATTATTTGCATCGCTGAGGGCGGAAAGATCCAGAGTGGCGACTTGAGATTCAATGTGTTCACGGTGCTTTTCGAGATTATCAGTGCGTACGGAACCGTGGGACTTTCTCTCGGGTATCCCGATGTCGACCAGTCGCTTTCCTACAAGTTTACGACGGTCTCCAAATTGGTCATCATTGCCATGATGATCAGAGGCAGACACAGAGGCCTTCCTTACTCATTAGACAGAGCCATCATGTTGCCTGATGCCGACATGCAGAAGAGAGACACGGTACAAGAAAACCACGCAATCCAAAGAGCAGGCTCATTGAGCGTGGAACCGACCGCCACTTCGTTCAATGATGGGCCTGCAGAGGGTCTTACGCATAGGTTACGGAGAACCATTTCGAGAAAGGCGCAGGCATACCGTAGAAACTCATTCTTCCCAGCCCCCACAAAGCTTCCAGAGGAGCTTCATGAATTGCGAAACTTGAACCGTGCACATACAAATGCTGGGGATTGAGTGAAAGAGATTTTCTTAGTGGGTGGTCATGTGGCAAGAAATGGAATCCGCAGGGGTCATGGTTGTCATTCGTTCGATGCTTCTCAATCTCGAAAGCTCGCGCAACATACGGTATCACATTCTTGTCCAATTTATACGAAGCTAAGCGGGCAATCCGGTGATTAATCGAGACTAAGAAGAACAATTAATCACATCGACGCTATTAGCGGCTGGCATTTACATGGCAACTGGGTAATCGAAGTAAGGTGAATCGGACTGAGCCTCCCATACCGAATAAGTTTAGCGAGGAGCCCGAATTTTGAGAAAGCGTTTTCACACTGTGGCTCCTTCACGTGCTGTTGATCAAGCACTGAATAGTTGCAGAGCATCGTGCGCAACATAATAGCATTGTCTGCCAGGTAGCATCAATGCAATACATGTACAGTTGGACACTTCCGATTCGAATAAGCTTCTTGAGACACCATACTCCATCTCGTGCAGTTAGAATAGGGCTTCTTCCCGTTTGCCGATTTGATGCTTTCCATCAAGGGTCATCTCGATCGCAAATATGAGACCGGTTGTGAAAATTGTTGGAAAACTGAATCATCCTCATTAGCTCCTGGTGGAATGTTTCTCATTCCCGTAGTTCCTGACCGCCGCTGGTTATCAATTGCGATGAACATTCCGACGGAAAGAAGAACCCCAGTTCGGTTCAATCGCATTATGGTGGTTATCGATCGTCTGTGAAAGATTGCTCATTTGGTACCTACGGCGAAGAACTTAGTACAGTAAAACCTCGATAAGTGAATACATTTAAAACGTGAACTTTTATGCCCTTATCGAGGATTTTCACTTATCGAGGAAATGGGTGGTTTTCTTGATGAGTGTGAGGTACCCCATACCTCTGTCAATTCAGAGTAGTGAGGTTGCAGAGCTATTCCTAGCTGAGTGTGGTCAATTGGTGGGTTAGTCAGCTATCAGTAATCCTTACCTGATCATCAGTGTTGCGTCTTAGACGTCGTTGACGGTGTTAATGACACCTTACGATGGCAGACCCATCACGCTCGTAAACATCGTAAATATTTACGAAATTTATCGTTTACGAAGAAATCGTATGTATTTACGATAAAACCTATATGTTTTGAAGTTGTCCGTGTTTTTCCCGAATTTCGACATGGACAACCAAACTGAGCACCAAAGCCTCTCTTAATCTCTCTTTTATGTCATGATAACCATGATTTGTAAACGAAGTTTGTTTTTTTAGCATTTTTTCTAACATTTAATTTTGATATGATATCACCTGCTTCCTTTCGCCTAAAAGAGCACTTCATCCAGGTCTTCCCCCAGGTCTCCATCCATGTCTTCAATCTCTTCTAAAATCTTCTCAAAGCTGCCAGAATAAGCCCGATATTTGAGAAACAACAACATATTTGTTCTAAGTGCTAGCAATTTCTTTCTTTTCTTTGTGACCACATCGCCCATTTGTGAAAATATTGCTTCAGAAGGCGCAGACATAGCCGGAATTGTTCGAAAGTCTTTGCCATCCTAAAAAGCACAAAAAATATTTTTCCTCGAGCTCGATAAAAGTTGTTGGGTTGTTTGACTCTCAACTCTCTTTTTCACTCTAAATAAGAAATGAGCTCGTCATTCACATCGTCAAAAGGTTCGCCCTCATGAACCAGCCGGAGTAATCACGCTTAGCGAGAAGTTGAGTCTGAGGCTCGTTTTGTGCTTCTCAAGGATTCCGATTCTTCTCCAAATTGTTTGTATAGCGTAAATAAACAAGCTGCAAATAATTCTCAATCTCCGAAATGATATACTCTGCAAAATTCATTTGTTCGAAAAACTTGAGCTTGAGTCTGAGATCATGTTTCCAAGATCTTTTTTATAGATGGGAAAGTATTCATGAAGCTTTGTGTAAGAATCATCGAGTCATCGAGCAAGATACGGATTTATGTGCTTGAACAGTTCCGTGATTAACCCTCCAACGTTCTCGAGAAGACTATGAACGAAAAAGGAGTCAAGCCGATAGCATCGCTAGCTTATCGATGAAGGTTTGGGGCTTCAAGGACTTCTAAAATGCGGTACAAATTCACTAATTATTCCAATTGAGTTCGCTAGTTTCGAAACTTTCGAGACCTAAATGCTTTAAGTCTTTCTTATCGAAACACCCAACTTGCACCAATACATAGTTGATTTCTTTCTGAAATGAAAAATTCCCCTGACTCATTTTGAATGTCGAAAGCCAGCGAGTTTCATTCCCCAATCTCAAAGTTTCCGGGCCTTTTCGCTTCTTGTCTTGCAATCTTCGTATCTCGCCCTGGTGTTCAAACGTTGTCAAAAGAAACGATCTATTGCGAACTCCTTTCACAAGCCTTCGAATGAGATTGGGAAGTGATGTTATTCGATTTGAAAACCCTTCAAAGAGGGAGATGTTTCATCAGTTTCCCGAATGCTCTCAACAAACGCTCTAGAATCCTACTTCTCGAAAAACGTAAAAGGCAAAATAATTTTGTGGATAAATTCAATACGTGACTGGCGCAACGCGTATTTTCATCAAATCTTACGTTTCTAGTTTGAATTGGTCAAGTTGAACGCTCAGTACCGAGGCATTATCTCTCGCAATAAATACAATACGACTTTACAAAGCAAAACTTTTGATAACGTCCTGGCAAACGAGAACAACCACTCCTCCTGTCAGGGATCTCAATTTGAGCACCTCAAACCCAACCACATAATTCTTGAGCTCAAAAAAATTATTGAGAAAACTAAATGTGATCCTCAGTAATTGTTTCGATTGCTGGCTGTCCACTTATCAAGTGTAAGAGTGAACTGGCCCTCATTTATAAAGAGCTCCTTTCTCAAGGCTTCCACATTTGTATAGTACTCTTCGTAAAGCGTCTTTGTGATCCGAGAACGCGATATTACCTTTTGTAGTCCCAAAAGTCCATGTTCTTAGTTTTCTTGGTTTCCATGGAACCACCCAATCAGAGCCAGCCTGATACACATTGTGCACACCTTGTAATATGCCGGAAAATCGTAAGTGTATCGTAAGATTTGACACTTTCATTACTAACAAAGGGCCTGTCCTTATCGTAGTTACGATAACGAAAAATCGTCAACTTTGACGGAAGTTATGATGAATTTACGATGCGAATCAACACTGCCATCCACTCTGCAAGGTGGCATATACCGGTACTGTTCCGCGTTCCAGTATATGACCGCTCTTCTAGTGTGTAAGTCTCCGTCAGACGAAAGTCTACATAAGGCACCCCATTCCCGCGGAAAAAGGGTTTGCTAGTTCTTTAGTTGTTCTTTAGTTGTTCTTTAGTTGTTTAATAGGAACTCATTCTTTAATACGCAATGGGATCACTATCCCGAGCCTAACAATGAGGTGAATTCCTAAAAGTGTACGAAATTATAAAAATTAGTGGGTATAACAGAGAATTCAAGACGATCATACCTATGTAAATAGAACTTTGTGTTTCTAGTATTTTAATCAAAAATTTGGTCTCTAAAAATTGGAAAAAAAAAGTTAAACGCGCATTTTGTCTTGTGAGTCTTGATTCGTAAGCGTCGTTAACGACGTTAACGACGAATTACGATGAGAGACCCATCACGATCGTAAACATCGTAAATAATTACGATATTCTATCGTTTACGATGAAATCGTAAATATTTACGATAAAGTTTTTATGTTTTGATGGTGCTCAGCTTTTTCACGATTTTTTACATGTACAACAAAACTAAGCACTAAAGCCTTTGTGAGGTCCCCCATACCTCTGTCGATGCAGAGTCATGTGGTTCCAGAGCTATTCCTAGCTGAGTGTGGTCGATCGGTGGATTAGTAATCCTTGCCCAACCATCCACTCTGCAAGGTGGGCATATACCGGTACTGTTCCGCGTTCCGGCATATGACCGCTCTTCTTGTGTGCAAGTCTCCGTCAGACGACAGTCTATATAAGGCACCCTTTCCCCGCTGGGAAAAGGGTTGGCGAGTTCTTTAGTTGTTATTTAGTTGTTTAATAGGAACTCATTCCTTAATACGCAATGGGATCACTATCCCAAGCCTAACAGCCTTTCTGAATCTAATTTTAAAGTCATGATAACCATGATTTGTACGAGAAGTTTGTTTATTCTAACTATTTGCAACATTTAAGTCTGATACGATCACCTGCTTCCCTTAGCTTAAACGAGCTCTTCATCCAGCACTTCGTTCTCTCCACCCAGCACTTCTTCCAGGTCATCCCCCAGGTCATCCCCCAGCACTTCTTCCACCTCGTCCCCCAGTTCTTCGCCAATGTCTTCGATCTTACCCAAAATTTTCTCAAAGCCCACAGAATGAGCCCGATACTTGAGAAACGCCAACATCTTTGTTCTATACGCCAGCAATTTATTTCTTTTCTTTGTAACCACATCGCTCATTTGTGAAAATAATGCTTCAGAAGGCGCAGCATATTGCTGGAATTGCTAAAAACTCTTTGCCATTTTCGAAATAACAGGAAAATCTTTTCCTCGAGCTCGATAAAAGTGATTGAGTTGTTTCACTCTCAACTCTCTTTTTGACTTTAAATAAGACGTAAGTTCGTCATACTCATCGTCAAAAAGTTCGTCTTCAAGAAAACAGCCGGAGGTATCACGCTCAGCGACAAGTTGAGTTTGAGACTCGTTCTCTGCTTCTGAAAGATACTGACTCCCTTCCAAAGTGTTCTTATAGCGCAAATAAACGATCTGCAAATAATTTCTGATCTCCGAAACGACATCTCCTGCAAAATTCTTTTGTTCGAAAAACTTGAGCTTGAATCTGGGATCAAGTACGGTTGCGAAAAAAATGTTCTTCATGTCCCCAAGATCATTTGCATAAATAGGAAAGTATTCATAAGGCTTTGTGTAAGAAGCCTCGAGTCCTTGAGCAAGATACGGATTCGAGTGTTTGAGCAGTTCCGTGTTTAAATCTTTGAGGTTTTCGAGAAGATTATGAACGTGAGGAATGGTCAAGCTGATAGTAGATTCTTTGCTAGCTTGTAGATGAAGGGTTGGGGCTTCAAAGACTTGTAAAATGCGACACAACTCCTCTAAGCATTCCCATTCGAGCTAGCTCATTTCGAAACTTTCAAGACCCAAATGCTTTTGGTCTTTCTCATCGAGGCGCCCAACTTGTGCCAAAACATAGTTGATTTCCTTTTTGAAATGAAGAGCTCGCTCGATCTTTCTGAATGTCGAAAGCCAGCGAGTTTCATTATCCAGTATCAAAGTTTCCGGACCTTTTTGGTTCTTGCCTTGCAATTTTCGAATCTCGGCCTGGTGTTCAAACGTTGTCTGGAGAAATGATTTCTTGCGAACGCCTTTAACAAGCCTTCGAATGAGATTGGGTAGCGACTTCATTCGATTTGAAAAATCCTTCAAGAAGGGAGTTTGTTCATCAAGTTCCCGAATTTTCTCAACAAACGCTCTTGAATCCTGCTTCTTGAAAAACGTGTAATGCAAAATAGCATTTGTGGCTAAATTCAATACGTTGCCGGCGCAGCGTATATTTCCATCGAATTTGACGTTCCTACTTTTGAACTGGTCGAGCAAAAGGCTCATTACCGAGGCATTATCTCTCGCAATAGATACAATACGGTTATCCAAGCCAAAACGTTCAATAACGTCCTGGACAAACGAGAACAATACTCCACCTGATATAGATTTTGCTTTGAGCACCTCAAATCCAACCACATAATGCTTGAGTTCAAAGGAATTATCGAAAAAGTGTAACGTGATGCCCAAGAACTTGTTTCGATTACTGGCTTTCCACTCATCAAGTGAAAGAGCGAACTGGCCCTCATTCATAGCAATCTCCTTTCCTAAGGTTTCCACTTCTGCATAGTAAATTTCTTCAAGCGTCTTTGTGATCAGCAAACGCAATATAATCTTTTCTAGTCCATTCCTTGAGTATTTCACACATAATTTAGTGACAGGGTTGTCACAGAAGTTAAATGATAAGTTATTCGCCACAATCACGTGTATGAATTTGGCTTGAAAAGTTTTTGAATCACAAGTTTTTTGTCTCTTAACTTGATCTCCCCTGGGAAAGTTTGACAGCCTTTTGTCATCCCTGGGGTAAAAGTCGGTTATATGTTAACCATGAAGTTTTAGACCATCAACAAGGTTAGTAGAAAGAATGGAATCACGGTAATTCAATTTGCCATTTTTAATGTCTTCATGTGCTTGCTCCCTCTGGGAAATCAACGTCCGTTTGTGCTTGCTTCGGATATGATGTGCCAAAGTGGAAGTGTTTATATATCTGGAATGCGTGTAAGACACTGTGCACTTTTGGCATTTCGACTTTATACGTGTTTCACCTTCTTTATTTATACCGGTCTGTTCCACTATGAAGTAACGAAATTTAAACACGGCCGATGTATAAGCGAAAGGGTTGGGGGAAGGTATGGATTCAGGAGGGGTACTAAGTTCCAGAATAGGAGGTATTTCAGTAAATTCTTGTGTCATTGAAGTTTTTGACCATGCAGAAGAAAGTAGACAAGACAGGTGAGAGCGAATTTCTTGAATAAATACAGCGCTAGTGCTTAACACTTTCGTTTGCACGTGATCATTGTGATTTGACTTTTGCAAAAGCTCATAATCTTAGTTCTTTGATTTGCATGGAACCACCCCCACCTTGCAATATGCCGGAAAATCGTAAGTGTATCGTAAAATTTTGCGATTTTCCTACTAACGATGGGCCTATCGTAATCGTAATTACGATAACGAAAAACAGTTAACTTTAACGAAATTTACGATGAATTTACGATGCGAATCAACACTGCTTGTGACCCATTAGTTTTTGCAAAAAATACAAATCACGATATCTTTTTTGTAAAAGTTCTTTGGTTATGGTAAAGTGTCAATTAAATAAATGCCAAGTATGTACTGCCTTCAAGTGCTTTGTTTTCTTAATATCTTCTTCATAGCTCTGAGTATCTGAGATGAGCGTAATTATTCACACGTATTTTATCCACTTTCGAGTCATCCATTTATCGCGATATCCACTTCTCGAGGTTTTACCGTAGTACAATGTCCTGCACACGCCCGCACAAGCAGAGCGAAGAGCATCAAGCATAGATGCGAGAAAAAAGACCATACCAAGTGCATAGAAACGACACCACAACTATGATCAGAAGACAGGCCAGAGAAAGAAGAGAGTATCTCTACAAAAAAGCTATAGAGTTGCAGGAGACTGCGCAACTAGAAAAAAGAGAAAAGTTGAAGGCGGCTTTGGCATCAGGAAAAGCTCTTTCAAAAGAACTAGGTGAAGATACTGAGCTTCATAGTAACTTTAGATATGACGAAAGTGAACAAACCGAGATCGACGACGAGTATCTGGCGCTCTCAGGTGTCAACGACCCCCGTCTTATTATCACCACATCCAGAAACCCATCGGTGAGGTTACTACAATTTTCCAAAGAGATCAAGTTGATGTTTCCGAACTCTATGAAGCTAAATAGAGGTAACTACGTAATCCCCGAGCTTGTCAAATCATGTGCCCGAGCCGCCATAAACGATTTAATTGTGCTTCATGAACACCGAGGTGTGCCCACATCATTGACAGTGTCGCATTTTCCCCACGGCCCGACTGCTATATTCACATTACACAACGTCAAGTTAAGACACGATTTGCCCAATATGGGGAACATATCCGAGGTATATCCGCACTTGATCTTCGAGAATTTCACTAGTTCTTTGGGGAAACGCGTCGAGAAGATCCTCAAGCACCTATTTCCTCCGGGCGCCAAAAAGGACAGTTCGAGGGTGATCACTTTCATCAATAATGAAGATTTCATTAGTGTAAGGCACCACGTGTACATCCAAACCAAGGACGGCGTCGAGCTCAGCGAGGTGGGTCCACGATTCGAGATGCGTTTGTTTGAGTTGAGACTAGGATTGCTTGATAATAAGGATGCAGATATCGAGTGGAAGGTGAAGAGGTTCATCAGGACCGCCAACAGGAAGAGTTACTTGGCCGAGTGATTGTATAGGTAATTTTTAAATGCACTTTATTGAACAAATCTACAACATCAAAATAACAATACACAGAACTTCGGGAGACAGGCACGAGCCAGACCACGGAAGAAAATAAGCGAGAGGCTGACCGCTTCTGAAATTAGAAACCGAGTTATGGCAGCGAGTCAGATGGCAGATGACAGATGACAGATGACACCGAGACAGACGACACCGAGTTAAATAATTTCACCGTCGGCAGACTTAACCGCAGACTGCCGCCTCCAACACCTCATCTAAGCGGGCGTAGAGGCGCCAAAAAAAAGCCCTACTGGTTCTCGATTTCGGTGGTGCATTGCCTGATGCACTCACCGACCGAGCTGGAGATAAAGCTGTCATTGTCGTTACCAGAGTTCACACCTGAAGCGTTGGACACGACCGATCTCCTTCGGGAGTAAGGTCTCCGACTCACAGACGAAGCCGGGTGAAAGATCTCGTCGTGGTCTTCCGAGTCCGAGGACTCGGGGCTGATGAGGAACTTCTTCGGAGAGACGTCCTCGCCGATATTTTCGACCGTTCTCGACAAGGAGGGGGACTGGTGCGAGCGGTCCTTGAACTGCTTGGACAACTGGGATTGAGACTCGGAAGGCGACGCGATCTGCTGGGGCGTCTTTCTCGGGAACTTGTTGATGTCGCTGCCGGAACGAGCGAGACCAAAGGACTGGTTGGATGTGACGCTCATCTTGCGGCCGATCGTAGGGACTCCCCCCTGACTACACGCGTGCATGAGAGACGGCCGGCGCGAGAACTCGTCGTTGTTAATCATGTCGGCGTAAGAGTAAAAGGAAACAGAAGATCTGGCGCTGGTCAATTTAGGCGGGGACACTGGAGACTGTGTTTGTTGTCCGTTTGGACCATGGCTAGAGGAGGGCTGCAGGTTGGACAGAAAGCCAGCGAGTCCGCCGAATGGCTGCAGGTGGTTCAAGGAGGACAGAGACGCCACGTGCGCCCCATTGTTGTTCAAGTGGGACATAGAGTACACACTGTTTTTGCGCAGCGGAGTGTAGGGCCTTCCCAAGGCCATGTTTAATCCGATGACCGACGAGTTTCTTCTGGACGAATACACCATCTCGATGTTGTCCAAGTCTGTGGCGGAGTCCGATAAAATCAGAGCCGTGGCGTCCAATGCTGGGGGAATAAAGTCTTCCTGTTTGACCAGACCAGCCATATCTTGGACGGAGCGCTCGAAGATGTGCGAGTCGGGTTTCTCCAGCAAACCCTCGGTTTCGAGCACCGGCGCCACCGTGGGCGACGCCAGCAGAAGCTTGCGATTGGGCAAAGACGATGGTGGTGACCTCATCAAAGGCAGTTTTCCGCCCACGCCAACTTGGCTATTGAGCGCACTCGACGGCGACGTGGAGATGGCAGGCAACTTGTTTTTGGTCTCGCCGGCTGACGACGGCGCAGACAGCAGGCCGTGGCCAAACGAAAACAACGACAAGCGTCTTCTGCCCTGGCTCGGTCTAGCGGAACCTGAACCTGAACCCGAAGCAGATTCAGCGGTGTCACCCGCAGAACCCGTGCCAGCGCTACTGGCGGTTTGCGGCGGTGTTTCGGCGGCACTGTTGTGATGGAGAAAGGTCATTAAGTTTCGCTTGAATTTTTGATGTTTGTTCTGAGGTGATGGTTTTGGATGTTTTAGATGTTTTGATTTATAGGGTTCTGGTGGTCTATGTCGAGAATAGTGTCGAGATAGGGGCCATGGATCGCGCAAAAACAAGCCAGATACGCAACTTTTTGATCAACTGACAGAATGCTTAATGCAATATGCTTTTGGATAACAGGCTAAAAAATCGTGGAGTAGGAACGATTCGAGCGCAAATGAAATGCGGTTTAAAGTACGGGCAGAAATACGGGCAGAAATACGGGTTAGAAATAAGGATGTGACCGTCCGCGCAATCCACAGGATGCATTGCATTATAAGCATAGACAGCTCCGATAAAAGGCGCGATTCTTTTAGAGGGTCCTAGCGGGCAAGGGAAAAGAAAGAAAAGTCACGCTGCTCTGCACGAAACGACAAGCGAGTAACGGAATTGATTTATTTTGGTTCTTGGAGTAGAACGGAAAGGAGGAAAGGGAGAAAGGAAGAATGGAAGTTGATAGAAGAAAACGAGAGAGAGAAGAAAGGGAAATAGATAGGAGAAAACGAGAAAGAAGAAAAGGAAATTGAAGAAAGAAAACGAGAGAGAAAAAAAATGACAGAAAGGGTGCAGACTGTTTGATTCTCCAATTTCCGAGTTCCTAATATTCGTATTTCCCATATGTTTGCGTATCTTTTTTCTGGTCAGTACCCAATATACTCCACAGCCACAGTTGGTACTACAGTTGGGCGTATCTGTTAGTGTAGCAGTGTGGAGCAGTGTGGAGTGTAGCAGCGTCTGGCAGATCCAGTAAATGTCGAAACGTTTTCGAAATAAACTTCGAAAACTCACAACAATCTTCGTGACGGTCATCGAAATTGCTCACTTGGCTGAGGGGCTCATCCGTTCAATCGACGAAAACTCAGGGCTCTGGATAAATTGCTATCCATATCATCAGGGTACGCCGCACTGCAATCAGGAATTGTCTCAGCTGCTTACGCTAAGAGTAAGAGTGTGGGGCCGCGCGGGAGTGCATATAAGCCCGTATGTGCATAGTTGGTGCGGCGATTGGAATGCGATTCGAAAGCACGCGATCGCGAATCCCGCCTTGTTGCGACATTGTCTTGATTTCGGGATGTTCTGGGTTCGGGAAATGCGGCCGGCTCTTGGTGTATCGTGAGACGCTCGCTGCGACAATGCCCACTCATCAATATTAAAACACTTTTTGTGTTTGCTTGGGGACTGTTTGGGAACCATTAGGAGCTGGTGGTTGGGTCTCCCCACGACATTTGGTGCGGTGGCTGCGTCGGCGCTACATACACGCGCTCACGCGCTCACGCCCCATGCGTCGCAAAGCGACAAATCCGGACGCGCTCGCAATCAAGCCTTGTGAGTTCAGGAAGCTCCACTTTGTGTGTCAATGCAAGTACCTCCAGAGGAGAGCACGTCTCACACATCTGCGCTGGCCGAACTTCGGCCCGAAGGTCGGAAATTCTATCTTAACTCCGCACTTCGTAGAATGTCGCAGGGTGCGTCGGCTCCCCGCCTTGATATGCACCGACTGCATATACTTGCATCTCCCCATTTGTCCCAATCCTAATTGGTGCATGACCAGCATGACCCCATCTTCTCGCGGGATTACTTCGTAACTGATCTTTGGAAGCGTAGATATGCGAGGAAACACGGTTATGAACTGGTTTTGAGTTGCGGAGTCGTAAGTGGAGACGACAAATACTTTCATTACGCGGGGATATCCTAGCTCACAAGCTTGCGATAGTGTTCGACTCCACGATCCGTGGTTGAGCGGGCGAGAAGTGACGGTTTAGGCAGCCCCCTACTTCCCCTTCTCTTTCAACAATTTCACGTACTTTACACTCTCTGTTGACAGTGCGCTCCGTCTTTCCGTCACTTCTCTTGTAAGATATTGGTCCCTCGCCGCTACTAACCTTCGGATGGAACTTTACTAAAGCTGCATCGCTAGACAACTCGACTTTATTGGAGGGTTTGTAGGCAAGGTAGGGGTCATCTCCCTCGACGCTTTGGTACCTCACGAACTCATTCAACCGGTAGTATTGACGGGCGGTATACGTTTAGGGAAAATTCTCGTTGAAGAGTAATTTTGATGGATCTACTTGCACAAAGTCAAGTACACCACAGTCGTCCTCCCCTGAGGTATCGAGATACGGAACAGCTTTAGCGTTCGTCTATTTCCTTCGTCTCGATGTTCATTTCTTAAAAGAAATGCTTCGATTTTTAGGGCGGGCGTCTTTTGAATGTCCAGGTCTTTGGTAAACTTTGCTTTGCATTGATACGTGTGATTGGGAGAACCAGCTGCCAAAGTTGGAACGTGGACAACACGCCGATGAGTTTGTATGTGGGGTCTCACTTCTGGATGCAGGGGCTGGGTCTGTTTCAATGCTGCCACAGCTTTAAAGTGGTTCGGTTAGCAGCTGTTCTTAACCCACGTCCACTTTCTTATTACAAGAGCATACCTCTCAACTCACACTAAGGGGCAGGGCTAGACCGCTCGATGGTTCTACAGAGTAATGCTCCGATCCCGCTACTGGTACGAACTACCGCACACGGAGACGAGGGTTTATTTCACACGGACAATGAGCAGGCACATGCAATGGTGGGTCCGCATCTGATCCGGTGTGTGCCCCGCTCCTTGCCCGAATTCCAGCTCGTGCCTAGCTCAGGCTTTCTTCTCGACAGTATGATCTAGAGGGCGGGTTTATTCTTTGAACCATTCATGGCAAATAGATCATACTCGAGGTTTCGACATATCAGGCAGAACTGATAAACCACGCATGCCTGCAAAGGAGTGCCCTTTTTGCCAGTACTTCCAGGTTTGCCGATATGATTGCGAGAAGTTTACTTCTAGAGGCTATGGCCTGACGTTTGGGAATTTGTACTCATTCAATCGGTAGTATCGACGGGCGGTATACGCTTAGGAGAAAATTATCGTTGGAGACCGTGGAATCCTAAGTGCCATCACCCCCACGAAGGGGCCTCTCATTTGTTCCCAGACCTCTCGGCCCACGACGTCTTAGGGCATCACGGACGTGGTATAGCCTCAAACTTCCGTCAGTTTGACCAACTGTCTCGATGTTTTGGGCTGCGTCGCTAAGACCAGTCATTCTGCCCTGCTATTGAATTGGTTCAAGCAAAAAGGTCCATTTTCTGTTGACAATTTACATACAATAGCTGTGGGTCCACATTTGCTTGCACTTGGAGGCCTCCATGTACATTGAGGTCGATTTCAAAAGATCAAATACTTTGAAACCTAAATTTTACGAGCACATACGGAGCAATGTCTCGACGGATATGCAAAGATGTTGACTAGTAGCTTTCCTTTCAGGATAACCTCTGCTGAGTTTCCCCTGACGAATATTTCCTTTATTGAGGCATCATCGCAAACAAAGAGAGTGAACAACACCAGTGAGCTGCTTGCTTTGCCGACCATGGTCATCAATCGTGGAGGGACTTGCTTCACACCAATTTTCTCTCAAAACCAACTCAGACTTTGTTGTAATTTGACCGCGGCTGTTGCAGAAGACTCAGGTTCAACTTCAACTCAGTGTCCTCTTTCCAAGGAGTGTATACGAGAACATATTTTTATAGTGGTTCGGTTAGTAACTGTACTAAGCCTACATCCACTCGTGTATTAGAATAGAGACTCAGTCGACAAAGCTGGTAAAGTATCCTCAGAGATGAAAGAGAAAA